>JAKSZT010054457.1:2393744-2562143 GCA_026826555.1 Tolypeutes matacus
TAAGCCCTGGATCCATTTTGAGTTAATTTTTGTATAAGGTGTGAGATGAGGGTCTTCTTTCTTTCATTTGGATACAGCTATCCAGTTCTCCCAGCACCATTTGTTGAATAGACTGTTCTGGTCCAGCTGAGTGGGCTTAACAGCCTTGTCAAGAATTGCTTGAGTGGAGATGTGAGGGTGAATTTCTGAGTTCTCCATTAAGTTTCATTGGTCAATCTGTCTGTCCTTATGCTGGTACCATGCTGTTTTTACCACTGTAGCTAAGTAACGTGCTTTAAAGTCAGGAAGTGACAGTCCTCCAACTTTGTGCTTCTTTATTTTAAGACATTCCTTCGTATTCGGGGCTCCTTACCCTCCGAATAAATTTGATTATTGGCTTTACAATTCTGCAAAAAAGGCTGTTGGAATAGTTATTGGGATTGCGTTGAATCTGTAAATCAGTCTGAGTAGAATTGACATGTTAATGATATTTAGTCTTCCACTTTGTGAACACTGAATGTCTTTCTATTTGCTTAAATTTTATTTGGTTTCTTTTAGCAATGATTGGTAGTTTTCCGAATACAGCTCCTTTATGTCCTTGGTTAAGTTTATTCCTAAATATTTGATTGTTTGTCACTATTATAAATGGATTTTTTTTTCTGATTTCCTCCTCAGATTCCACATCAGAAGTGTATAGAAACACTATTGATTTTTGCATATTAACCTTGTATCCCACCACTTTACTCAACTAGTTTATTAATTCTAGTAACTTTGTTGGGACTTTTTCAGGATTTTCTAGATAGAGGATCATGTCATCAGCAAATAGTGAAAGTTTTATTTCTTCCTTTCCTATTTGGGTGCCTTTCATTTCTTTGTCCAGCTTAATTGCTCTAGCTAGAACTTCTAGCACCATATTGAATAATTATGGTGACAGAAGGCATCCTGGTCTTGTTCCTGATCTTTGCAGGAAAACTTTCAGTCTTTCACCATTGAGTACAATGCTAGCTGTAGGTTTTCATAAATAAACTTTAACATATTGAGAAAACTTCCTTCTATTGCAATCTCTTGGAGTGTTTTTTTTTTTTTTTTTCCCAAGAAAAGGTGCTGTATTTTACCAAATGCCTTTTCTGCATCAATCAAGAGGATCATGTGATTTTTCTTCTTCAATTTATCAATGTGGTTTATTACACTTATTGATTTTCTTGTATTGAACCACCCTTGCATACCGGGGATAAAACCCACTGGTCATGTTGTATAATCGTTTTAATGTGAATTTAGATTCTGTTTGCAAGTATTTTGTTGAGGATTTTTACATCTATATTCATTAGAGATATTGGTCTGTAATTAATTTTTTTCATGGTATCTTTATCTGGTTTTGGTATTATCGTGATTTTGGCTTCATAGAAGAGTTTGGTAGCATTCTTGCCTGTTGAAATTTTTGGAAAAGCTGGAGTAAAATCGGTATTAGTTCATCCTTGAATGATTGGTAAAATTCACCTGTGAAGCCATCTGGTCCCAGGCTTTTCATCTTAGGGATGTTTTTTATGACTATTCCAGTCTCCTCACTTGTGATTGGTTTATTGAGGTCTTCTATTTCTTCTAAAGTCAGGGTAAGTGGTTCATGTATTTCCAAGTATTTTTCCATCTCACCTACATTTTCTAGTTTTTTTTGGCATATAGTAGTTCATAGCATCCTCTTATGGTCTCTCTTATTTCTATGGGGTCAGTGGTAATGTTTCCCCTCTTATTTCTGATTTTATTTATTTGCATCTTCTCTCTTTTTTCTTTGTCAGTCTAGCTAAGGGTTTTTCAATTTTGTTGATCTTCTCAAAGAACTAATTTTTAGTTTTGTTGATTCTATTGTTTTTTGTTCTTGAATTCTTTTATTTCTGCTCTGATCATTACTATTTCTTTCCTTCAGCTTAGTTTGGGATGAGTTTACTGTTCTTTTTCTAGTTCTTCCAGGTGTGCAGTTAGATCTTCAATTTTAGCTCTTTCTTCTTTTTTAATGCAAGCATTGAGCGCTATAAATTTCCCTCTCAGCACTACCTTTGCTATATCCCATAGGTTTTGATATGTTCTGTTCTCATTTTTATTTGTCTCAAGATGTTTGCTGAATTTTCTTGCAATTTCTTCTTTGACCCACTGATTGTTTAAGAGTATGTTGTTTAATCTTCATATACTTATGGATTTTCCCTTTTTTTCTTTCCCCATTATTGATTTCCAGTTTCATTCTGTTATAATCAGTAAAAGTGTTTTGAATAATTTCAATCTTTTTTTAATTTATTGAGACTTGTCTTTTAACCCAACATATGATCTATCTTGGAGAAGGATCAATGAGTCCTTGAAAAGGATGTATCTGCTGCTATTTTGTGGTTCCATGCTCTATAGATCTCTGTTAGGTCTTGTTTATTTATCATATTATTCAAGTTCTCTGTTTCTTTATTTATCCTCTCTTCAGTTGTTCTATCCAATACTGAGAGTGGTGTATTGATGTCTCCAACTATTATTGTAGAGACATCTATTTCATCCCTCCAGCTTTGCCAGTGTGTGCCTCAAATATATTGGGACACTGAGGTTAGTTACACAAATATTTAGAATAGTTATTTCTTTTTGTTGAATTGTCCCTTTGATTAATGTATAATGACCTTCTTCATCCCTTATAACAGTTTGCATTTAAAATCTATTCTGTCCGATATTAGTATCGCTACTCCAGCTCTTTTTTGTTGTTGCTCTTATTTGCATGTAATATCATTTTCCAACCTTTCACTTTTAACTTGTTTGTGTCTTACATCTATGGTGAGTCTCTTGTCAACAATACATATTTGAGCCATATATATATTTTTTTCATATTGCACTGCTTTATTGCTGTCTTATTAAACAAATAGCAATAGATACATGGTTTTAATTTTTAATCTCTCCCTTTACCCTTCAACATTATTTTTTGAATAAGCATAGATTTAAGAAAAAGTAAGAAATTACCAACTTCCTAGCTCATACTTCTGTAAGTGCATACAAAGCATAAAAGTACATTTAAAGAATGATGCCAACTATGATTGGAATTATCATTGAATTTATGAAGATAAGAGTTCTTCATTATATATCTAATTCCAATTGAGCAGTTTTACAGTCTTTCAGCAACTTACTTAACATTACGATTTCTTAAAAGTTAGGTAACTCACATAGGTGGCAAGAGTCCATGGGATTCTATAAAAAATAAGAACCTAATTGCAAAAGTAAGATATGTACAAAATTTAGCCATTTTTTAAAAAACCCACTCAAATTTTGTGAATATAAAAAATAATACATCATTACATGGACTTATTTTTTAAGTAATCTGAATAAAAGAATAAATGCTTAAACATTGAATTTGGACTATTGGTTTATTCTACACTTTCTGGCACCCCAATTATTATACAAAGCCTTGTAGTTTTTAAATGTCTTTCACCAAGAGCAGGATTCTAGTAGGATTGACTTCAACTGGCAAAAGGTCAATGTATAAGCCTGTGGAATTAAAAAATATATGTGTGTGTATGTGTAGGTGTGTATGAGACTATACAGATATATCTATACATATATGTATGTGTATCTATATATATAATTGTATAGATACATATATACTATTATAAACTGATGAAAATTACTATATACCTTCTTGGAAAATATTTTTAAAAAGAAAAAAAAATAGACAGAGTAATTATGGGAAAAAAGGTTTTATTATTTTAATCAAAATGTCTTATCATGCTAGTCTTTATTGCATTTCTCTTCCAGTTAACTTATTCTGATTCTTATCTTTATACTTTGAATAACTGTAATTCTTTCCTTAATCTTTAAATATGATTATAGTTTTCAAGAAAGAATGTGTGTTATTATGTTACTTATGTTATATTTTATTTTGGTGTCTTAAAGTTATATACCCCTGAAAATCATGTTCATAATATTAATCCATTGCTGCGGGTGTGAATCCATTGTAAGCAGGACATTTTGAGGAGGTTTCTTTCATTAAAATGTGGTCCACTGGACTCAGGTTGGGCTTTAAATTGGATTATTGGAATCTTTTATAAACTGAATGAAACACAGACAGAGAAGTCCCAGAGAGCAGCCAGAAGCTGGAAGAGATAGAAGACAGCACCATGTGTGTTTCCATGTGTTGTAAAATAAATGATTTGGGGAGATTTAGATCTTACAAAATGTACAAATCTGGAAGCATATTGATATTTTCTCAAGCACTTGTCTGGTAATTGTCAAAGCTGCACCTATTGATGTTGTCAGCCAGTGAGGTTGTTCTCTCAGCAAGAGGAAAACCTCTTCTAACATTTGGATAATAAATAGTGATATTTCCATCACTAGCTATTTGGAGAACTTCATTCATATTTCCTTGAGATGTATACTCTTTTAGAAGCTCTACACATACTTCCTCTGAATGAAGTTTACTCACCACAACCTATTTGGTTTTCTGTATGATTGGTTTTAACCTATGAGCAGATGTACTGCTTCATAATGCACATATTTGATAACCCATTGATGGCTCTAGACTCCTGGTCTTGCTTTGTTCAGAGTAAGGATCTAAGCCAAAAATAGATGCTTGTTGAATTATCTCAGGTTTATTGTAAAGTGAAGTCATGTATTTTATGGTATTCAGTTGCTTTAGTGTGCATTATTTTTTTTCCTTTGTTTTTATTTCTTCTTTCTTCTTCTTCTTTTCTTTTTTCTTTCTTTTTTTTTTTTTTTTTTTTTTTTGCATTCATTTTTGAAAGGAAATCTTGCCAGGCATAATATTCTTTATTAGCAACTGTTTTCTTTCAGCACTTTAATATATTTCCTACCACTGCCTTCATGCCTCCATGCTTTCTAATGAGAAATTAGCACTTAATCTTATTGGGATGTCCTTGTACATAATTGTTTGCTTTTCTCTTGTAGCTTTCAGAATGCTCTCCTATTCATTATTGGACAATTTGATTACTACGTATCTGGGTGTGGTTCTCTTTGAATTTATCCTTTGGAGTTCATAGATCTTCTTGAAGGTGAATTTTTATGTCTTTCTTTAATTTAGAAAGTTTCTTGCCATTATTTCTTTGTTTATTCCTTCTATCCCTTTCTCCTTTTCTTCTCCTTCTAGGCTTCCCATAATGCATTTATTGGTACACTTGATGGTGTCCCACAGGTCTCTTAGGTTCTTGCCATTCTTTTTTAATATTTTATCTTTCTGCAACTCGGCCTGAACCATTTCTGTTGTCTTGTCTTTGAGTTGACAGATTCTTTCCTCTGCCTCCTCTAACCTGCTGATGAAACATTCTAGAGATTTTTTTCATTTCAGTTATTGTGTTCTTCAACTCCAGTATTTCTCTAGAGAGAGTCCCATATTGTTCATTCATTGTTTGCCTCATATCCTTTAGTTTTTTCTCAATGTTTTCCTTTGTCTCCTTCAGCTTACTGAACATCATTATTTTAAAATATCTGTACAGTAGTTTAAAAGTCTAGTCCTCTTCAATGATGAATTCTGGATTTTTATCTTAGTTCTTTGGATGGACCATCATTTCCTGTTTATTTGCCTGTTTTGTAATATTTTGTTGCAAACTATACATTTTCAACTTTTAGTGTGTTAACTCTGGGATATCATCCTTTGGCTGCACTTACGTTTGCAACCAATTTTTATTGGGATTGTTTTGAAACTGTAAATCAGTTTGGGTTGAATTGACATTTTAACAATTCAATTAGCCTCCCAATCCATGAACACAGAATGTCCCTCCACTTATTTAAGTCTTCTTCAGTTTCTTTTAGTAATATTTTGTAGTTTTCTGAAAACAGGTCTTTTATGTCCTTGTTGCTGATGTCAGCAGAAAGCTTTCAATCTTTCACATTTGAGTACAATGCTAGTTATAGGTTTTTTCATATATGCACTTTACATATTGAGAAAGCTTTCTTCTCTTCCTTTCTTTGGAATGTTTTTATCAAGAATGTTTCTGTATTTTGTCAAATGCTTTTTCTGCATCAATTAAGAGGATCATGTGATTTTTCTCCTTCAATTTATCAATGCAGTGTATTACACTAATTGTTTTCTTATGTTGAAACAACCTTGCATACCTGGGATAAAATCCACTTGATCGTGGCATATAATTCTTTTAATGTGCATTTGAATTCTGTTTGCAAGTATTTTGTTGAGGATTTTTGCATATATATTCATTAAGGATATTGGGCTGTAATTTTCTTTTTAAGTAATATCTTTATCTGGTTTTGGTATTATGGTGATGTTGGCTTCATAGAATGAATTTAATAGCATTCGTTCCTGTTCGATTTTTTGAAAGAGCTTGAGCAATATTGATATTAGATCATCTTTGAATGGTTATTCATTCAATCACTATTGAATGATTGGTAGAATTTACCTGTGCAGATAAATTGGTAGAATTTATCTGATCCTGGACATTTATCTTTGGGAGTTTTTTTGATGATTGTTTCAATATCTTCACTTGTGATTGGTTTGTTGAGGTCTTCTATTTCTTCTAGGATCAATGTAGGTGGTTCATTTGGTTCTAGGAATTTATCCATCCCCTTTACATTATCTAATGTTTTGGCATACAGTTGTTCATAGTATTCTCTTATGATTTCTCTTACTTCTGCAGTCTCAGTGGTAATGTTCCCCATCTCATTACTGATTTAATTATTTGCTGCTTCTCTCTTTTCTTCTTTGTCAGTCTAGTTAATGGTTTGTTGATTTTGTTGATCTCCTCCAAGAAGCATCTTTTGGTTTTTGTTGATTCTCTCTATTGTTTTTTGTTTGTTTGTTTGTTCTTGATTTCATTTATTTTTGCTCAAATCTTTTATATTTCTTTCCTCTGGCATGATTTGGGATTTGTTTGCTGTTCTTTTTCTTGTTTCTCAAGGTGTGCAGTTAGATCTTCTACTTTAGCTCTTTCTTTTTTTAAAAAATGTAACATTGAGGGCTATAAATTTTCATCTCAGCACTGCCTTTGTAGTGTTCCATAGATTTTGTTATGTTGTGTTCTAACATCTCAAGATATTGGCTGAATGCTATTGATATTTCTTCTTTGACCCACTGATTATTTAAGTGTTTGTTTTTAATCTCCCTATATTTATGAATTTCTCCTTTTTCTGTCCATTATTTATATCCATCTTCAACCTGTTATGATCTGACAAAGTGTTTTGTATAATTTCAAACTTTTTAAATTTATGGAGACTTGTCTTGTGACCCAATATATGGTCTATCTTGTAGAAGGATCTATTAGCAGAATGAATATATGCTGTTTACAGGAAACTAGCATTAAATTCAAAGAAACACTTTGACAGTGAAAGGATGGGAAAAGTATCCTATGCAAATAGTAAACAAAAGGGAGCTAGACTGGCTATACTAATATCAGATAAAAATCAATAAAAAGGGAGAAATTGAAAAATCACAAATATGTGGAAATTCAACACTGCATTTTTAAATACCAATAGGCCAAAGAAGATTCATAAAGGAAATTAGGAAATATATTGAGGCAAATGAAAATAAAAACTCAACATATCAAAATGTATGGGCGGCAACAAAGGCAATGCTCAAAGGGAAATTTATTGTTCCGAATGTTTAAAGATTTAACGTTAACCAGATTTAGCTCCACCAAAAAATATTTACCTATGCACTTCCTCATCTTTACTCATATCCATCATTATCTGTACATTTACATCCGTACTATGACTCCATCCTTATCACCCCAAGATTACTAGACCCCAGGTAATTTTAAGATTAAAGCAAAAATTAATTTTCCCAGACCCTCCTTAGGAATGTCACCCTGATAATTAACTTTCTTTGATTCAACTCTTATAAATCTGTGAGGAAAAAATTCTTAATGAGAGGCAGATTTGAGATTGTATATCTCCCACTGGCGAATAAAGCCTCTTTTCCTTCCCAGCTTAGTTCGGTGCGTCTGTCTATTCTGCCATGCTGAGTGAGTGAGGATCACCCCAGCTCCTCTTCAGTAGGGCCGATAATCTGCTGTTTTTATTTCCTCGGTCTGCCATAACAAAACATCACACACTTGGTGACTTAAAAGAACAGAAATGTATTGTTTCATAGTTTTAGAATCTAGATATTCAAATCAATGTGTTGGCAGGCCATCCTTTCTCTGAAGTCTGTAGGGTTCTGGTGATGACTTTACAGTAAATCATTGAGTTCTGTCGCTCGTCAGATAACTTAGTTCTCTGCCTCCTGTTTATATGACTGTCTTCTCTCTCTCTTTTCTTGTCTGTGTCCAAATTTACCTCTTTAAAAGGACCTTAGACATATAAGGTTAGGGCAAAACTTAACTCTGTTTGGACTTATCTAATAGCATCTTTAAAGATCTTATTTCCAAATAGGATCATTTTCATGAGATTTGGGATTAGGGCTTGAACTAGGACTTGAATGTATCTTTTTGCGGTACACAATTCAATCCATAGCACCTGCTTTTCAAAGAAATTTCCCTTATATTCTTAAACCCTTTAAATATTAATAATTACTCTCCTAAAGCAAGGGATATGTAAATGAATGATTGAATGAATAATAAATTAAGGTGGCAAATTTTAAAGATATTTTCAAAAAAATTTGAAGCTTAAGATTGAGATAAAAATCTTTGGGAGAAAGGTTTCAAAGAGGATAAAATGAGGAGTAGATTTTACAGTGAAGGGATTCCTTTAAATTCTTTAGGGCCCAGAATAAATTGAGGTTATAATGAAATATTAATATTTCATCATTATTCTGATTTTGGAACTGCCACTTTTTTATAACTATAAGGTTTTACATTAAGATTAATATGCAGATGGGAGGGAAAATGTACTCTTCAGAATTTTGAAAGATAATATATAATAACAAAGAACTGGAGATTGGGACGCTTCATGTTTTTCAATTATTGAGTGAATGTTGCTTCGTTGAGAACTGAAGGAAATCTTAGAGGATATTATGATAAAACATTCAGATTTATATGAAAAAATAATCAGGGCACTTGGATAATGGGGACTCTTCTGGGTCACAGAAAATATTATGAAAAATTTAATAATATCTCCAAGCCATTGTTGGAGTCAGTTCCAGCAATATAAATGACAATAAGAGTGGTACCAAGAAAAAGATAAAGAAATATAAAGGGAGAAAGAAGTGGCAAGGTGTTTTAGGGTAAGTAAATCTTAGTAAAATTTCTATCGGGGATGTGAAAAAAAAAAAGAAAAGTTTTGTTATAGTGACTAGGTTATTAGAAACATTTGTTAATCATTTTACATTGTTATTTAGGATATAATGCACTATTTGTGTAAAAAGAATTGCAAAGGAAAGTTATGTAAATTTCTTCTGCAACTCATACAATGCAAATTATTTTAAGGTTGAAGTTTGTTTTGAAGTACATTATTCTGTTACAACTTTCTTTAAAGAGCATTGTTTGTTATTTAACATAATTAGTATGACTCACTATCTTATTTATATTATTCTAATCCAAATAAAGTCCAATGATTTCATATTCAACAGCTTTGAAGACATTCTGAGCTCAGTGTTCAGATTTCGTTGGAGTAACATAAAACTATATATAAGACTCTCAGCTTAAATGAAAAACCACACTTTATATGTGTACAAAGTAGAAAAGAGGGATGATGAATATCGTTTTAGATACATTTGCAGGGGCAGATTTTAAAATAGAGTTCAGTAACCAAAAACAGCAATATCAGAAAGATTTTGAAAAAGACTTCTTGATATAAAATTATAGTTGTGTTTTAACATTATCTTAACTGCATTATTTCAATGACTTTTTTCCTGATTTGTCCTTCAACCAAATCTCTGCATACTTCATTTATCAAATCAGTTAAATATTTATTGCTCAGCAATTATGCAGCAGATCCAGATAGGTAATGTGACTGTTAAATTTAAATTCTCTTCTTGAGACGCTTGCCTTCTTAAGAGGTAGAGAAATAGATAAATTTTGATGTAATATAATTCTGTGGTGGATTTTTATGCATATGCTATGTGTGAATATGAGAAAAATATTTCTCTCAAATCTGTGGATTCAGATAACTCGAAGATATTTATAGAAATTAAGATTGAAATAAGTGAATTATGTGTCTCAGAATTTATACACATAATGTATGTAAACCACATTGGGGAATGTGAAAGAGTTTAAAACACAATATTTGGAAAAGGCTATATTTTGTCCTTTAGGATACATTTTAATCTAAGCTACAAAAACCTTAAAGAAAATGGACCCTAATTAATAAGGAAGTAACAAAACCCAAACTGCCTGAAATGACATCTTCCTCCTTCCTCAATGCCCCATCACCACCTCCCCATCTATAGTTTAGGATATCCACAAAAGGCATTTGCAAAAGACTTTAGCAGATTATATTCACACTTACAGCAATTATTGCAATACATAGATCTATATAGTAACAACCTGGACCAGATATAGAGCATTCAGAACATGGAAAATAAAGTTGATATAGGCGAAACCAAAAAATATCTATAATCCAATAATCCATATTTGGAAAAGGATATGTTTACTAGTAGGCCATGTAGTAAGGTTCAATTTATCATCAGTATGAGGTCAATAAGTAGATTTAGAAAAATATGTTAAGATCAATTATCTCAGAGGAAAATGCTCTTTTGTACTTATCTTCTCTTAATTCCAACCTCTTTGATTTGTTTTGTTTATCAAACCTCTACTCTCATAGTCTTAATGAACAAAAGTATATTTCCTATCAGTGTTCTTTTTGAGACCTATACCAAATAGTGGGCATTATAGCTAAGACACCCACCCCAATATTTTTTTCATGGAGGATCATTTTGGATGCTCACTAAGAATATTTATTTCAATATATTTTATGAGGCTTTTATTAAGAAGCTCAACAACCAAAGCTAATGTTCTCTATTTGGCTTCCCCAACAGCTCAATTTCTAGTGGAAGTTTGAAATAAAAAGACATGGTACTCAGCATCAAAAGTCTAGAATTCACTTATAGAGAATTAACCACTGTTTTCAGTTTATTACATTGGTTTTAGTTTTTTTTTTTTTCCTGTTTCTATGTAGACTTCTTAGTCCATATTTGTACACATTTGTGTGCTTGTGTGCATGTGATAATTCTCTGTCTCACCATGCTATGGATACAAATAAAATATACAAATTATAGTAACCATCATTAGATTAAATTTGCTTCATCTGCCACAAGTGAAACTCCAAGTCTCCTCAGTTATTTTACTTAAATTTCTTAAGACAGACTCAGGAGAATCTCCCTTGTGCTCAGCAATAGGTCTAGAGAACTCCTTCTTCATTTACTAAAGACTGTATCTATATACTACTTTTTCTTCTCCTTCTCAACTTGTTATTATTCATTATTAGAACTTCTACTGGCACCAAGTCTTCAGGCATCAGTTGCATCCACTGGGCAATGCCCTCCATTTCCCATCCAACTTCTCATGGGCACCACTTGTTTCCACTGGAAACTGAATTATTTTAATGCCACTCTGTATTTAATGCAGAAGTAGGATGAGAGGTCTCTTACTTTGTATGGCATATTGTCAGCTGGTACCAAAGCCATGTTCTTTCTTCCCAATTTCACAGTCTCCTGAAGGCAGATCTTTCTGCTTCTCCCCAGTCCTCATGAGCTGGTCTTGGATGCCTATGGCTTGCAACTTCCCCATTGATCTTCCACCAGTGGATATTACACCAAATTCTTCAATATTTTTTTACCATGCTAATGGACTTGGAAAGTACAAATATTTGCTGAATATGGATAGAAAAGCCTGTACTCCAGTGGTGGGCCCAGGTTATGCCCATCTGGATTATCTCCCAGGCTGCATCATGTAAGTTTATAAAGTCTTAAGAAATGACTAAATTCTTTCATTGAGAACCAATTGGTTGTAGATATTTTCACAATCTATGATTTGTTTTTTAATTTACTTTAGATTTATTTTGTCTCATATTTATTTTAAATTTATAAGTAATAAAATCTTTTGGCATCTGTCTTTCTGACTAATTTTTTATATATTATGAACGTGTACTCCTATCTTGAGGTTTTTAAATACCCATTTATTTTTCTTTTATCTTTTATGATTTTATATTTTAAATTTATTTTTATTAACCATTTGTCATTTGTTTTGATATCTTTTGTAAGGAGGAAGTACAACTTGATTTTTTTTCTAACACCAAATCTGGAATGGAGAAGTTTTCTAATGATAACATGATGGTAATTAAAAATTAAGAAGGGGGTATAAAAAAGCTTTTCACCAATGACTTGAAATCCAGTGGAGAAAACAAATGTAAAACAAATTTACATAAATAGTTAATGGGTGACAAATGTGATCACCGCTGATTTATTATTTTAAATACCTAACATTTACTGAGTGTTTCCTGTAAGTCTCACATTGGGAAGACCTATCAGGCCATTTATTAATTGGATGTAAAGGCTAGAAGGAACTGGGTGTATGTTGGCACAATTAGGGGGACTTAAATGATGGACATGTTTAGGGAGGACCATTCTAATTTCAATTTTGGACAATTGAAATGCTTGTGAGATTTCTAAGATGAGATGTCTCTGAGATGTCTTAATGACTTGGGCAAAAATAATGTCACTGGAAGGATGGAGTCATAAGCCAAATTAAATTAGTTTGAGGGGTGAGTTGGAAATAAGGACTAGACACAACAAACGTATACAGAAAGTCATAAATAATCAAATTGTACAATATCTGACAAATATAGTGGGAACTGAAGAAAACCAAATTAAGGCAATAATTTTTATATGGAAATAATTTAACATGTAACAATATTGACAGGAAAATTCCAATATAAAATGACTAATGTGCATTAAGAGGCTGTAATGGAAAACACATAACCAGGTACCTTATATGAAGAAGGAGATGTGATTAAGCAGATTCAAAGGAGTTGATGTAGATAAGAAGAGAATCATTTTGTCCTTTGGAACAATAAGGAGTTCCAGGTAAATGCACACTGGCTAATTTGTTGTGGTAGAAGTTGAGGACCTTTTGACCAGATGACTTATTTCTTCTCTTTAAAGTGGATCTGAGGTTATATGCTGGGTTTGAAGGAAAGCCAATAAGGTTTAAAAGAGTGATTGGGGTGAAATAGAGACTAAGCTGGCAAGGAAAATAGTAATGTTGTTTATCAAAACTGAGAAGCTAGTTGTGGTTGATGACCAGGAATTTACAATGGTGCCATTATGCTGAGCGATTGGCTTGCCTCTGGTGGGACTCAATTACTTTGGCTAGGCAAAAAAAAGACAATTGGTTTTAAACAAGGTTGGATTTCTGCAGGGCAGGAAAATGATATGCGTAAGGTATTTAGAACTTTGGCAAGAAAATATTGATAATCATGTAAAGGGGTGTGGGTGGTGGATAAGAGAATTTACTCTGGACCTTAAAATGGCTTTCAACATCATTTCCTTAAATTAACAAATTAAAATTTATAACAGAAATGATAATAAAAAGGATTTGGCAAATTGAAATAATTAAAAACCACAGGAGAAGGGCAAAGATAATCTAGTTAAGGTTATCCATGCATGAACAAATTCAGCCAAACTCTTCAGAAACCCCCTCAGGAGAAATTTGAGGTGTTTACTTGGTCTTTAAGAAGGCTTCTAGCTAGTTAATATCTGTGGGATGACTATTCATCTTTTATAATATGTTCTAACCTTTCATTTGAGACGTACTTTAAATAGGGATCTGTGAATATAGTGCTTTAATTAATCCATCTCTTATTCATATCTCTGATCTTATACTTGAGTGAAATCTGTGTAGAGTCAGACATATTGTATAAATATTAGAATCTCCATTATTATGAATATTTTAAATTTATGTTATATGAAGGAATATTTTATTTCCAGGTCACTACAGAAAATTCTGACCCCAACATTTATCAAAAGTATAGAAACCTTTTAAAAAATATTTTGGCATTAAAAAACATCAATAAAATGATTTGATTAAATAGTGTTAAGTGGGTGTGTGGAGGGGATTGGTGGGGGTGGATGGTTTGTTTATTTGAATTCATACAGATGCCCAGTGCCCCTAGTTTAGCAATGTACAAGTTCAACAGTAAACTAAGTTTGATAATTGTAGGTTAAATAGCATAAGGCACCTGTATTAGTCTGCCAAAGGGGTGTGGATACAAAGTACCAGAAATCTGTTAGCTTTTATAAAAGGTATTTATTTTGGGTAAAAGCTTACAGTTGCAAGGTCTTAAAGAGTCCAAATCAAGGTTGCTTTCTCATCAAAGTCAGCTACCACGTGTTGAAGCAAGAGGGTGGCTGATTTCTCCAAGGTTCAATCATCCCCTCTGGGCTTCCTTTCTCTCATGTGCAGGCTGGCGTAGGGCTTGTCTCTCAGGGCTTCCTCTCCTGGAATAGCGCTCGGTTCTTTCTAGGCCTTCTATGTCAGTCTTGGCTCTTTTCCCAAGGTCAGTTGAAAACTATTGGGCAAATGGCTCATCTCTCCCCAGGGCTTTACTGTGTAAGCCTTCTCTTTTCTGTCACATGGCGGGATCAGAATGACAAAATTCTCTCCTTTATGCAACTTTTCCAATGAGTGTTCATTTATATCAGTCCATCAAGAGGACAGGAACTCAATCTGAGTCACACCTTACTGACATGACTGAAGTAAAGCCCTAATCTTAACAGGTAATTTAATCAAGGGCCCCTGAACTGAACCCAATATAATCAAAGGGTATCACACCCAGAAGAATAGATAGTTCACAAACATAATCTTTCTCTTTTTGTGATTCATAAAA
Source organism: Tolypeutes matacus (assembly GCA_026826555.1). Classification (NCBI taxonomy): domain Eukaryota; kingdom Metazoa; phylum Chordata; class Mammalia; order Cingulata; family Chlamyphoridae; genus Tolypeutes; species Tolypeutes matacus. The sequence continues at coordinate 2,408,466 of JAKSZT010054457.1, forward strand.
TAATCTCAAACTGTCACAGCACTTAAACTTTAAAGTTTGAGACCACAATCGGCATGACTGACATGTGAATAAAGAAATAACTAAATACTTTAAATTTTCAAGCCTTGCAAGAATGTTACACACTGTGATGGTTTTATGACCCTAGCACCATAGGAAGAAATGTTCTCTTGCTTTGTCAGATGTTGTGTGAATACTTGTGTGGCAGGGCATCAATCCTGCTAAGTATTATCCAATTACTCTCAGTAATTCCCACCACTGGCTAGAAAGCATTGCCTTAATCATGTTCATTTTAACAATGATAAAAATACATATCTTGTGCTATGGAGATGCAGCCATTTTTTCCCTATCAGCCATTTTGGATAATAATGCTTATTGCAAATGTACATGCTAAATATAGAAAATTTGTTAAGAGAGGCAAGAAAATTTTATGATTTTTTTTTTTCTGACTGCCTAACACATCAAATATAAATAATGATAGACCAGCTTGTAAAATGATGGCACATACTGGTTTTAATTAAATAAAAAATTTTACTCTACAATGCTTCAAAAAATCAATAATGTCATGTAAATAATGATTGTTGGAGGAGGACAAACAATGTACTATTAAAAGGGTAAAGATGTTTTTGCCTGATGTCTCAGGGGGCAAGGTGGGGAATCAACATCCCTTATCCTAGTAAACAATAAATTATTCAAGGTAAAATAAAAAATAATGCCAATGAAAACTAAAAAAAGAATGAGGTGAGAACTTTGTAGGGTTTTATGAGATAGAAAGCAGACTGATAAAACAAATGAGACATCTCACCGGTCTGGTTGACTATCTAAAGAAAAAAAAAACTGTCAACATAAGGGAAAATGTCACTAAATGTCAGAACTAGAACTCCTACAAAATAAAGCAGAACATTTTCCTAGAGATAAAGACTACTGTACAAACCTATTGGAACTCTATAAATCAAATTCATGAAGAAGGGAGACCTCGATAGGCTAGAATGTCAACATTAATAAACAGAATCAAATAGAACTACCAGATTAGAGTAGTAATGAAAAAAGGAAGCAAAGAGGAGCTATTGTGTCCAGTTGTCAGTTTTTGCAGCAATAGGTTTGTGTGGGCTCTGAGAGAAGTGATAATGAAGAATAGCTTCAAAGGAAGAAAAGATGCATTTGGAAAATAAATAGTTGCATCAAGAATAATAGATCAGGAAATATTGATCTGTAGGTGCTACAATTTTGTTTTTAGCCTGAACAAACTGCCAATAATAATTACCATATATTGAGTCTGATTATATGCCAGCAACACTGCTAGACACTTATAAGATTATATCATTATATACACACAAAACCACTTTAGAAACGTGTCCTTGTTCTCTTTTAGAGATGAGAAGGCATATTTAGTTAACCAGTAGTCTGTGGGAATATGATTCAAACCCAGTATACTTTGTTTTGAAAGTTACTGTTCTCAATAATTCTCTTGTATTTTGCTCATCTACTTTTGCTCATCTTCTTTAAGATAACAAATTTGTGATTTGTACTCAGACAATGCAAAATCATTGCCAATGGTATTACAAATTGTAAAATGAAGAATTAGTTAATTTTAAATAAGTATGAAATATATTTCCGTATTAAATGCTTAGCAAATAAACCCATATTGCAATTGTGAAAATATGAGTGTGATATTGGGATTCTTACCAGGTGATAGACTATAAAAAGGAGAAAAGTTATCTGTTGGACAATTTGACTTTAATAAAAACTTATTGTGGTTCCTGTAGAATTGCTGATGATTAAGCCTGTGAATGAAGTTGTGTGATAACCAGCGAAACCTGAGGAAATATTTGCTGGACATTACAATTTTATTTTAGCTCAGCTGATGTTAAACTATTATTCTGAAAATAATTAGTCAAAGGCTCAATTGCTTAAGACTTCTTCATAATGAAACCATGTCATTTGCAAACAGAGGTGAGTATCATCTAATTTATCGTGTTAGGAGGACATGCATACAAATAATATAAAACAGTAGTTATCCAACTTATTTTCTGCCTCACACTGATCATATATATAACGTAGTCTCAATGTGACATCACTCATTATACAAAATATTTCTCAAGTGGTGGAGAAGTAGGAGGACACGTCACCCTAAGGGCAATGCTTCTCCAATCAAGCTGTTCATCACAGTCATTTGCAGAACTAAAAAATGTATACAGATATCTACTTTACAACCTCAGAACTCTGATCAGTCTAGCTAAGAAGTGCCTGGGCATATATATGTCAGTAGAACTCTACTGGACTTTGAGATATAGACAGTCATGAAAACTATTGTTCAAGGAAGATATATAATATGGTGTTACACCTATAAGAGGATGTTTAATTAAACAGGCAAACAAACAAACAGCAATAACAATAAAATTCCAAAGAGAATTTAAAAAAAAAATTATTGACCTATATCACTCATACATAAACATACCATAAACAATAAGCATATAGTAACAGTTGTGAACTTATCAAACAAACATACATAATATCATACAGGAGTCTCATAACTCCCCTCACCCTACCACCAATACCTTGCATTGTTGTGAAACATTTTTAACTAATGATTAAATAATATTTTGAGCATCCTCAAAATATTACTATTAACCAAAGTATCTTAACATTTGGTGTATTTTTCCCCCAACCCAGGCTATTAGTAGTAGTAGTAGTATATCATTTATACATGAAACCTATATAAACAATAAATGTATAGTATAATTTGTGAACTTACAAAGCAAACATGCATAACTTCATACAGGGGTCCCATACATCAACGGCCACCAACACCTTGCATTGTTGTGAGACATTTGTTACAAATTATGAAAGAATATTGTCAAAATCTTACCACTAAGTATATTCCTTATCTTACATTTGGTGTATTTTCCCCCCAACCCACCCTATTATTATTTTTAAATATTTTTATGACAGACCTTTTAAAGTTACAAAACAATTATATACATATGCAAAATTCCTATACAACACCCCACTATCAACACATCACACCGTGGTAGAACATTTGTTAAAGATTATGAGACAATATCATCAGACCATTACCAGGTCCATAGCATATATTTGGCACACTTTTTCCATACTGCCCCATTATCAACACAGTACATCTTTGGCATAGATGCATGAATATCATTATTACTGTTAACCACAGTCCATTGGTCACTCCAGCTGTATTTTTCCCATGCTTCTCCACTTTCCCATTACCTTTCAATAGTGATGTACATCTGCTATAGCTCACAAAGGACACTCTTGCATCTATACCATTAACCACAATTCTCATCCACCTCTGGGTTTATTGTATTATTCAGTCCCTGGATTATTTTTTAGCTTTCTTTCAGTTGGCATTTACTTCCCTATACTACACTTTCTAGCCACATTTCCATTTATAATCAAGCTGTTACTCACTATAATGTGTTACAATCAACTCTATACATTTCCATACGTTTACAGTAAAGTTAATTAAAACTTCTACATACATTAAACATCAGTAGTCCATCTCAGTCCTCCTCTTATCTCCTTTAAGAACCACTTACCACCAGGTCTTGTAGGTATTTTCCTACATTTTCCTCTAGAAGCTTTATGGTTCTTGTTTCTATATTTAGGTTTTTGATCCATTTTGAGTTTTGATCCATTGTGAGATAGGGGTCCTTTTTCTTTCTTTTGGCTATGGATATTCAAGTTCTCTCAGCACCATTTGTGGAATTGACTGTTCTGCCCAAGCTGGGTGGGTTTGACAGGCTTGTGAAAAATCACTTGAGCATAGATGTGAGGGTCTGTTTCTAAAACATCAATTTAGTTCTGTTGATCTGTGTGTCTGTCTTTATGCCAGTACCATGCTATTTTTACCACTGTAGCTAGGTCATATGATTTAAAGTCTGGAAATGAGAGTCCTCCAAATTCGCTTTTCCTTTTAAAGATGTTTCTGGCTATTCAGGACACTTTACCCTTCAAATAAATTTGATAAACATGTTTTCCATTTATTTAAAAATGCTGGTGCAATTTTTATCAGGATTGCATTGAATCTGCATATCAATTTGACTAGACTTGATATTGTAATGATATTTAGTGTTGCAATCTGTAAGCATGGAATGTCCTTCCTATTATTGAGGTCCTTTTTTATTTCTTTTAACAATGAGTTGTAGTTTTCTGAATACAAGTGCTTTACATCGTTTGTTAAGTTTATTCCAAAATATTTTGGTTTTATCTGTCTTATTTTATTTTCACCACTCTTTTGACACTTTTAGTTACTTTTACTGCTATAATCTTTATTCCTAGACTATCTTCCAAGCCTCTCTCTCCTGTCTTTTCTTTCCAGGCTGTAGCACACCCTTTAGTATTTCCTAAAGGTTACAAACTCTCTCAGTTTCTGTTTATCTGTGAATATTCTAAACTTGCCCTCATTTTTGAAAAATGATTTTGCTGGCCATAAGATTCTTGGCTGGAGGCTTTTCTCTTGTAGTATCTTAAATATATCACACCACTGTCTTCTTGCCTCCATGGTTTCTGATGAGAAATCAGCACTTAACCTTATTGGGTATCCCTTATATGTTATGCATTGCTTTTCTCTTGCTGCTCTCAGAATACTTTCTTTGTCTTTGACACTTGATATTCTGATTAATATGTGTCTTGGAGTTGGTCTATTTGGATTTATTCAGATAGGAGTACATTGTGCTTCTTGGACATGGATATCTATGCTGTTCAATAGGGTTCAGAAATTTTCTACCACTATTTCTTCAAATACTCCTGCTGCCCTTTTTCCCTTCTCTTGTCCTTCTGGGACATCCATGACATGTGTGTTTGTACTTCTCTTGCTGTCATTTAGTTCTCTGAGAACTTGTTAAATTTTTTCCATTTTTTTCTTCATCTGTTCTTTTGTATGTTCACTTTCAGAAGTTATTTCTTCAAGCTCACCAATCCTTTCTTCTGCCTCCTCAAATCTGCTATTATATGATTCTGGTGTATTTTTAATTTCATTTATTGCACCTTTCATTCCTGTAAGATCTGTTATTTTTGTATGCATGCTTTCAAATTCTTCTTTGTGCTTATCCCATGTCTTCTTAATATATTTAATCTCTTTAGTCATCTCATTGAATTTATTAAGGAGATTAGTTTGAATATTTATGATTAGTTGTCTCAACTCCTTTATGTCATCTGGAGACTTCTCTTTTTCCTTTAACTGGGCCATATCTTCCTGTTTCTTGGTGTGGATTGTAATTTTTTGGTGGTGTCTTAGCATCTGGCATACTTGATGAATTTATTCTGGGTGCAGTTTGCCTCTTTAATTTAGAGATTTCTTGCCCTTTCTCTCTTGCTGGTTGTGTAGTAGGAGCTAAGGATGTAGTTGCTGCTGCAAGCTGTGAAGGCTCAAGCTACCCTCATTGATCCAGGGACCAATGAAGCTTCTCCCAACTTTCTCCTTTGCCAGGGGTAGGGGCAGAGCCACAGCTGTGTGTACTAATCCAAGTTGTGCATGCTTAGACTGTAGTTGCCCAGAGAGACTGATGAAGCTTCGTGCCCCTTTCTTCCCTACCTGGGGTGGGAATAGAGCTACAGTTGTGGGCAGCAATCTATGCTGTGCAGGTCCAAAATGACCACAGTTGCCCTGGTAGATTTCCAACTATTCAGTCTGTGCCAGCCAAATGTTCCTTCAGGAACACCCCTCCCTGCTAGAGGTGGGGCTTAAGCCTAGGCTAGGGCTGCAGTCCGATCTGGGTGAAAGCAACAGGTGACTACCTTCACAGTGATTTTCAGTCAGACCGGCTTCCCTTCATGCTGGGGGTGGAGCAAAAATGAAGGTTACCAGCCTCTTTTGGACTTGGACAGGTTCAAACTTTAGCTGTTCTTAGGGTTATAGTTTAGCCAGCTGAATATACTTATCAGTAGCTGAAGTCTCTTCCTCCCATTTTTCAGAAATGGAGCTTCCAATTCCAGCCACAGAACAGCTCCTGGGCTGCTTGAGGCACCAGAGTAGGATGATCACCAGCCTTTGCAGCTTCCAGTGTATTTTCCGGGATAGGCTGATGCAGATCCCCCCAGCTTCCTTCCTGCTGGAGGTGGGGCTGGGGCTTAGGCTAGAGATGCAATCTGATATGGATGGAAAGAAGCCAGACCCTAAGAGCAATGTGATTTTCAGTCTGCTCCGCTTCCCCTTGTGCCAGGGACAGAGTTAAGATGGTGGCTATCTGCCTCTTTTTGACTTGGAAAGGTTAAAATTTTAGCAGTTCTTAGGATTATACTTTAGCCTGCCAAATTTACTAATCAGGAGTTGAAGTTGGGGCCCAACTGTCTCTTCTGCCCCCGATTTTGGGAAGTGGAGCTTCCAATTCCAGCCACGGAAAAGCTCCCGAGGGGGCTTGTGCCACCAGTGGAGGATGGGCACCGGCCTCCGTGGCATGGAGTGCTCTACTTAGGAATCTTCTCTGCAGATGTGCAGTCTCCTCCTTTCATTCTTTCAAGGATATTGCAGGATGCACTTCTGGTGTCCTGGAGTCCTCAAACAGGTGCTTTAGATAGCTCTGGGTGATTACTAACTGCCCTGTAACACACGCTGACTCTAGGAGCTCCTTTCTCTGCCACCATCTTGCTGGTTGTTCTCCCAAAGAGAAATTTGATATGTTACCTGAACAGACATTCCCTGCATAAACTGATCAAAATGCTGATTTGACAAGTGCACTTACAGACTTTGAAATCTCTGCATGAGTATACACATATACCTTTCCTTCATTTCCAAACCTATTTGAAATCGCATAATAAATATATATATATATATATAATTATGTAAGAATCTTAACATAAAAATCTTGCAAAATCACTAACCAAAAAGGAATATCACTGAAAGAATGACTTTCCCCAAAAGAATCTGGGCAGGGGAAGGTGCCACATTACAAATATTGGAAGCAGGAGAAGGATGTGAGTCAGTGAGAAAGGAATTTAGTTTATAAAATGTGGAGCATTTTCACCAGGTCCCTCTAACAGAGGATGAATGCACCTTATGTACCCTCTCTAAAACCAAGAATGTTTTGATAATATGGAAACCCATAATTATTTTAATCAAGTGGAAAATTTATAATGGGGTTTCACCATGGAAATATTTGGTTCCAGAGGGAGTGCCTAGGAAAATCCCAGATATTATCCAGTTGATTCACAGAAGCAGCAGCTCCAATATCCAGAATGTAAACTCTTCACACCCCTTGTTGCTCAGGCCAAAAATCTGGATGTCAACTTTGATCTATTATTTTCCTCACCACCACCCCCATTCAATTTATAAGGCATTCTTCTTGGCTTTAAATGCAAAATATATATCATATTTATAATATATTTCTGTTCACTTTCCCTACTACCATTCTATTCTGTGCTAGCAGCATTTCCACTGGCCTGCCCACAATACCTTTTCAAGCTAGTCTCACTATTTGCACACTTGTTTCATCACAATGGGACATGATATAAGACTAATAGAAAAGCAAATCAGGTCATTTTCCTCACTTGTTTAAAGTCCTGTCATGGTTCTTCTTGGAACTGAGAGTAAAAACCAAATCCCTAGCAATGTGCAAGATTAGTCCTTAGCATTTCTCTTCTTTCCTGTCCTCCAATGCAGAAGAGCATTCCTGATATTTATGCCACTTTTGGGTCCTAGGTTTGATTCAGAAGAGGACACCTACATAGTGATTATGCAATAAATACAAATTGGTATTAAAATACAAACCAATAAGTTAATAGAATAGCCACTTAGTTAAGCCTGTTGATATCCTATTTTTTGAGAGAAATGAGTTAACTTTTAAAAAAAGTTTTTAAATAAAATAACGCATCTTCTTAGACCACAGAAAGCCATTATAATTGAAAAACCCTATTCTTTTCATCTTATTTTTCCAATATCTGTGTTTTACTATGTATTGTGCCCAGAAGAACAATATTGAAAGCAAGATAAATTTTCAGTATCAACTTGTTCTAAAATATTCACCTCTGAAGTAAAAGTATGCAAAGGAGAAACAGAAATCCCTGATTAGAAATGTAAAAGTAATTACTCATGAATTGTCACATTGCTTTCTACAAAGTGATATTTATCTGCAATGACAAATTAGTTTGAACAAATATACTCTTCATATTGAAATAAACATATATGGAAACCCCATAATTACTATGAAAAATATATTAGCAAATCAATAGAATTGTTTGTATTCAAGTTCTCTAAAATTTAAAGATCAGGTTATAAATGCTCAGCAGATGGTAATTACAGTTCTGGAAGTCTGGTGGATTGCTCTATGCATCAGTAAAAGTGATATATATTTTAAGGTATACCAAGATCATCCTATAAATTGTGCCCAAGATGGGAGGAGATAAATTGCTATTTTATATACTAGGTAGATAAGAGTCTGATGCATAAAAAGTAAAAGAAAGTAATATAACCTGCTTCACAAAATTTACTTTAGTTGGAAAATGAATAAGGGGTGGCAAGGAACATTAAACAAAGGAGACTCATTTAATAGTCAATTAGCTATTTGAAAATGAAATTAAAGGCTGAGAAAAGTTGAGTGGTCAAGGCAATTTTACTTTTTACTCAAGCTGCCAAATTAAAGGAAGAAATTTCAGATATATTGAGCAGTATTTGGAAATAACTTTATTGTCAGTAAAGGAAACCCTTTGCTTTTTATGGTAACCATATAAAATAAGTGAATAATATAAGAATCCATGAGTCCATGTTGATTCAAATAATGAATTAGTAAAAGGAAAAGCTCTTCTTATAGTAGCATACCAGTTAATAACTATAGAAGGAACGATGGAATTTTAGAAAGTCATCAAGAGAAGCCGAAACTAGTGGGTGAAAATTTGATAAGGAACAGAATGTTTACATAAACTCAGTTATCTCCCCACAAATCACATAATTACAAAAGGGAAAATAGTAACTTTACATTGAGGAACCTGGCACAAACCACCTTAACCAAGTGATTACAATTAACATCACCAATAGTGGGACAGACAGATATCATATACCCTCTAATACCATGCATTGAGAATGACTCAACATCACTTCTGTGATATTCCTACCAAAAAAGAAAAAGTTGAATCTATTAATGAGGAAATATCACACGAATGCAAATAGCGGGATAGCCAACCAAAAAAAATCTAGTCTGAACTCTATAAAAATGTCAACATGAAAAAGGCAAAGAAAGGCTGAGAAACTGTTCCAGATTAACAGAGAACAAAGAGGTAGAAAAATTTAAATGCAATGTGCGATCCTAGGCTGGGTCCTTGACTGAGGTTAAAAAAAAAAAAAATACACACACACACATATGGATATTGCTAGAACAATTAATGAAATTTGAATATGGAACTTAGATTAGATAACACTATTTTAACAATGACAAATTTCCTTATTTTGGTAATGGTACTGTGGTTGCAAGAAAATGTTCTTCTTTTCAGAAAATACACACTGAAGATTTTAGGAGTAAAAGGTCACCTGTCATCAACTTACTTTCAAAAAGATCAGGAAAAATATAGGCATTACATAAACATAAATAAGTAGAGAGAAGAGGGAAAGAATAATACAGCAAATGGTGCCAAAAATGCAAAAAAAAAATTGATGTATTTGGAAAAAAACAAGAATATGGCAGTCTCTTGTACTAATATTGAAACTTTCCTGTAAATTGAAACTACATTAAAATAAAAGGTTTTCCTGTTACATCATTTTTGACTTTTTAGGGTTAAACCTTATTTTACCAGGATGTGCTTTTGTAGTTGTTCTTGTTACTGTTTTAACATTTTTGGGTCTGTTTGGTAATACTTTATTCCAGAGTTTTAAAATATATGTTTATAAATAAAACTGGTTTATAATTTCACTTTCTTACTTTACACTAAATATTTTAGCTTTATAAAGTAAATCAAGGAGCTTTCTTTCTTTTTCTATTGTACGGAAAAATTCACACAATCTAGGGATTACCTGTTCATTCAGTGTTTCATAGACCAAACATCATGGCCTTGAAAGCTTTTGTTTCATATAAAGGGGTTAGATTTTTAACTACTGATTCAATTTATTAAGTGTATTGGGCATTTTTGTATTTCTATTTCTTCTTGAGCCAGGTTAAGTAATAATATTTCTAGAAATTTTCTACTTAGTAAATTTTCAAATTTACTAGCATAAAATTGCTGATAGTATTTTCCTATGATTAAGAAAAAAACTACTTCATCTATTGTTATGCTCAGTTTTTCACTCCTAAAATTATTTGTTTTTTTTCTTTTTTGCTTAATGTATCTAGAAGTTGCTCTATTTAATTAAAGTTTTGGTTTTATTGATGTTTTATTTTCTTTGTTTTCTGCTTCATTAATTTCTTATAATTTATTATACCTTTCATTCTATTTTCATGATTTTTCTCTCATTCTTTTCCTGACTTCTACAATTACATGTTTTGCTTATAAATGGTCAATCTTTCTTCTGTTCTAATATTAAGTATTTAGGTTATAAATTTCCATTTAATTGTGTATTTCACAAAAATACACATAATATTTTAATTATCATTCTAGTATAATTTCTATTAGGATTTCTTCTTTCATTCATAATTTACTTAGAAGTATATTTTTCTTTTTAATTTCCAAATGCATAGAGTATTTCTGGTTATTTATTTTTTTATTTCTCACTTGATTAAATTTTTACATTTTTGTCCCTTACTTGTATGGTATTTATATATATATTCTTTTCCATTCTTTCCAGGTATTCTTAAACTTTGACATTTGAATATGCCTTAACAAAGTCTAAAATTAATGTTTAAACCCTTTTCATCCCTCTCTTCCTAATATGTAATTTTGTTTTACTTTCTTTCTTTAACCCCTTCAATTTAGTCAATATTATAACTGTTGTTTTATAAAGCAAATGATGTTTAGATTAACCTTCTTTGCCAATTTTCAGCTTATTATTGCCCCTTGTCTCTCATTCCTTCCTTCTGGGTTAGATACCCTTCTTCCTGAAGAACCCTTTTATTAGTTCTTTCAGCAGGTGTCCAGAAGTTGCAAATTTCTCAATCTTTGTGATTTTTAAAAATATATATTTTATTTTACTTTCACTCTTGAATAATGCTTTGAGTGTATAATTCAAAGTTGGCCATTATTTTTTCTTCACACTGATGATATTATTCCATTATCTGACTCCTCTGTTGCTGCTTAGCAATCAGTCGTCAATATTACTATTAATCTATATAGGTGATCTGTCTTTTCTCTCTGGCTGCTTTTAAGATATTCTCATTTTTATTGGGTTTGTTCAGATTCACTACAGTATATCTAGATATGGAATTATTTTTTTTCTCCTCAGAGCTTGCTGGACTAAATTTGATGAGTCATGTCTCACAAAATTTGAAAATTCTCTTTGGATACTGTCTCTTCTCCATTCTCCTGTCTCTTACTGGGCCTCTTAGATTATCTAAATTTTCCTGTTCTGAACTTTACATGAATTAAATCATTCAACATATACACTTTGTAACTTTCTTTTTTTCACTCAGTGTTTCTGTAATTAAGCCATGTTGATTCACAAGGCTATAATTCATTCATTTTGTATGCTGTATAACCATTCCAATGATTGAACATACATACCATTTGTTCACTCCACTGCTGATGAATACTTGAGCTGTTTCTGGTTTCTGGCTATTGTGAGCAATGATGCTATCAATGCATTTCATAATTTCCCTGCTGCACATGTGCAAGAATCTCTTTTGGATATATCTAGAAGTACAGTTTTGGGCTACAGGCCTCAGTTCTGAGTAAAATGCCTAATTATTTTCCAAAGGAACAATGTATAAGTGTTCCTTTGATTCTTATCCTGTGCAACACTTGTATTGTTGAATTTCTTAATTTTTTTTTTTTTTTTGCCAATTTAACAGGTTTAAAATGGTATCTTACAGTGATCTTAATTTGTATTTTTATAATTATTAATGAGGCTAGGTACCCTTATCTTATGTATATTAACCATCTGTTTCTCCTTTTTTGTAAAATACATGTCCATGTCTTTTGGTCATCTTTCTATTGTAACTTATCTCCTGATCTACATATTAAGTTTCTTTCGCGGATTGGCTTTTTTTCTCTTCTTCTTTTTTTTGGTAATGGGCCAGATGGTAAATATTTTAGGATTTACAGGCTACATATGATTTCTATCATATAATCTGCTTCTTCTTTAACTATGTAAAAATCACTCATAGCTTGAGGGCCGAACAAATATGGGTCTCCAAATTTGCCTACTCTACTGTTGTTTCCCAAACATAATGGTCCAAACCAAATAGACAATTAAAATATTTGTATGACACCATGGAGTAACTGATAAGGTTGTTCACTAGTGGAGATGGCGAGCCTGGACTCCACTTATCTCAGGCCCTACCCCTAGAACTGGGGCATTATTCTAATATCTCCTTTCCTACACATATTTTGTTATCCCTGGAGTTTAGAACTCTCTTGGTTTTGTTGTTGCTGTTGCTTATTATTTTTATGTTTTTATCACAAATTTAGCCCTGAACTCTTTTCCAGTAGTTTAAAACTTTCCTAAAGATAATTAAATGTATCAGGTTTCCATCAATCTCATTTTCCTGAAGAAGGCCTTTCTAGAGCCTTCTAAACTACTCCAATCTGAACTGTTCCCTCTGTCCTTATCTTTTTGTTGTCATCCTGGAGATGCCTTTACTTTTGTCCTTTGTTGAATTTCCTATTTCCCATAATCCATTTATTTATTTTATTTGGCTGACTTTCTCATTTTGATGGATCACATCCTCCAACCAGATTTCTGAGAAAGTGTACAAGGCAGGCAAACTATTTTTTTTTTTTTTTTGAGAACTTACATGTCTTAAAACAACTTGATTTTATTCTTATCTTTGATTAATAGTTTGAATGCTATGGAATTTTAGAATTGAAATTATTTTCCTTCAGGATCTTGATAGTCCTCCATTTCCCATTCAGTTTCTAATGCTACCACTGAGAAGTAAAAAGCCAATAGATTCCTATTACTGTATATATTACAAGGTTTTTTTTTTTTTCTTCTCTGAAAGCATGGAAGATATTCCATTTGGTCCCAGTGATTTGAAATTTCACCACAGCACGCCTTAGTTTGTGTCTATTTTCATCCATTGTGCTGAACACTCAGTAAGCCTTTCAAACATGAAATTTAAGCTCTTTAGTTAAACAAAATTCCCTTCATTCATTTCATTGATTATTTCTTCTCCATTTTCTCTATTCTTTCTTCTGAGCATTACTTCAAATATTGAAATTCCTGTACTGGAAGTTTTCACATTCTTGGTTTGTTTTATATATCCTTTTCCTCTTGCTCTACTTTCTCAGCAATTATTTCAACACGAATTTCTAATACTTCTATTGAAATTTTGATTTCTGTTATCAGAATTTTAAGTTAAGAGCCTTTTTAAAGTATCAGAATGTCACACTTTTATAACACCTGCTTTTTGTATCATGTTGTATTATTTTCTCTTATTTTTGAGCATATTGTTTCTTTTATTTTCCTCAACAAAATTTCTGTTCTCTCCAAGTTGCTTTATTCTGTTTATTTTAATTTCTGTCTTTCACACATTAGGTTTTCTCAAATATCTAGAAATACTTGGTTGGATGCTTAATATTTAAGACTAGACAACCAAAAAGTTCTTTGGGAAGTTTGATACACGAGTGGGGCTTAATAACTATGAGCTTCATCATGGAGTGATCTAACGGGGCTGTTTATTGAAAGAATTTCTGATAACTATATTTCTGTGCCTTTCTTTTCAAATGTCCCAGAAAATACTTTTCCGACCTCCCATGTGGATTGTGAAGGCCTAACTACCAGCATTCTGGAATCCTAATCATATAAAGAGAGCTAGGGTCCAATTCTGTTTTCAATATAGAACCTCTGCCCTCAACAACGCCTATGTCTCCTAGTCTAGAGAGTCTCTGCTTTCCTTCTCTCGAAAGAATAAACTTCTGGGCTTTTTTTCAGAGATTTGGGCTGGGGAGTTGGACATTTGCTCAGCTAACTAGTTAGTCAATTTTGAGGAGGCAGCCTGGGGAAAACCAATTGCTTCTTCAGGGGACTTTTAACCAATTCTCCTTTCATTTCCACATGCAAATGCTGCCATGCTTGAGCTTTTAGAAACTTCTAGATGGTAAATCAGGTGTTGTCTTAATTTTTCTTTGCGATTGAGTTTAGGAATCAGTTCTTAATTATTCATACACTGTCCAATTTCTAAAATTCTGTTGCTGTTGTCTCCTCTCCTAATCCTCCATAGTGGGTTTCTTGCCCAGAGCGGCTTCGGCGGAAGTCTACACTGTATCTTCGATCTGGCGGTTCCCCGCTTCTCCATCACTTGATCTGTTTTTACGACTTGATTTCCCGCCAGCAAGAAGCATTTTGAGACTATCCCGAAACATGGGTGTGCTATTCTAGTACTAGCAAAACTGCCGCTCTGAGGGGCTCGCTGCCACCTCGGGGTCAAGCTACAGTTCCCCGGATCTCCTGTGAGGACCACCGACGCTGCCCGCGATTACCAAAGCACCACGCTGCCCTCGGACGCCCCCAGGTGTGTCTGCCCCGGGGAAGGCGCGGCGGGCTTCCCGGCGGCGAGCGCAATCCGTGACGATCGTCCTGTCAGCGGCGGCTGGGGCGCAGGCTTTAGCCCCTCAGCTCCGCTGCCGCGGCGGCAGCGGGCGTCTTGCTCCGCCTGGCACACGACGCTGCCCACAGGTGAGCGTGAGGGAGATGGGAACTGGGAGGGTCGGAGGGCGGTGGCGGGAGGCAACGCCGGAAGCCCAGGGTCTGGCGTTTGGCGGGCTCGCAGGATCGCCCGGTGAGCGCGCGGCTTGTGGGAGGACTACGTGCCAGCGGCGCTGCCTAAGTAGAGCGCTCAGCTCCATGCCGGGCGGCTCCTTGGTAGCGCCGTCACAACATTTGGTTTTTGTGGCTTAGTGGTTTTATTACTCTGTAGTAACTGAATTGTTAACCTCACTGGAATTTGGTAGTTCTTTCTCCTCTGACTTAAACTTTAGAGAATCCCATCCCCTGGTTGTGGTAATTATAAAATGTGAAATATGGTTCAACAGTTAAGGAAAAGAATTACGAAAACGTCAGGCACAAATTGACACTTATTGTTGGGGAATGAATCATGTCGCCTACAAAAGGCAGGTTCAGGTCCCAACCCCTGCTGCTGTGGTGTGAACGCATTTGTAAATAGGACCTTTGAAGATGATATTAGTTAAGCTGTGCCGAAACTACAGAGGGTGGGCCTTAATATGGCTGAAGGCCCTCCAAGCAAGGGAAGCTGGACACAAGGAAAGAAGCCACAGCAAGAGCAAGAAACCGGAAGTTAGGATACCAAAGGAGACGGGAGAAACTGTGCCCTCTGCATTGCCATGTGTCCCAAAAGCCAAAGTCCGAGGATTGACAGCAGCCCACTGCAGAACGCTTTAGTCTGGGGAGAAAGCATCACTGTGCTCACATGTTGATTTTGGAAAATCGTGTGCCAATACATTCCTGTCATTTAATGAACCCATAGGATGGTATTTGTTTTAGTGGCTGGGAGACTGAAACATTTATATTTTATGATTTATTAAATGCAATTTAGTAAAGGAAAAAAATCATACTAAAGACAGGTTAGAAAATATTTTTTCCAAGAAGTAACTGGAACAGGCAGATTTCATAGGTGGGGCAAAATTGGGAGTTTGTGAGAAATCAGACTACTTAGGAAGTCTGTTGGGAAAATAAAAATTACTAAGTGAAATTATACATCCTGTCTTGAATGACAGCATAAATTGTAACAGACTCAACTGCTTACTGAACAGAACTGTCAAAACTGGACTAAATATATAAAACCATTATTTAAAGGTATTGGAGAGGCGCCAATGCAGACAGACTGGAAAAGATAAAATTCCTGAGAGGAACTGAAGACCTCAAAGGTAAGCAACAGAAACACCCTCCTTTGTTTTCCCTTGAGGGCATTTGTCATTTCACCAAGGGGTGAGCTATAGAGTCCTATCATAAAAAGCAGTAACAGGAGCTTAATAATGCAGGGGCTTATATTTGGAGTTGCCAGCGTGGCTGGGACTTAAATGATCAAAATCCCAGAGATGGGGAAACTCCATGGACTTTAGCCCAACATACCATCCTTGAATCTCTCTATACGAGAGAAGAGAATAAACAGAACAATCTGCTTTCCTGAAAGTACTTTTGAATTTATATGTGAAGGAGGAGGACCAGCACCTGCCATAGATATTGACAAGATAATTCTGTGAGATGCTGAATTCATCTAGATCTGCAATGGGAGGAAGTACATATGGCATAGATTAGAGGCTCATGTCTTGTTTACTGCCACTGTAAAAAGGCAGCAATTTTCAGGAACCTGAAGGATTAAGTGCCCTTGGCATGAACACTGGACTTCTAAAAAAAATGGACATCTTCTGTTTGTCAGAGGTAAGCTTCTTCAGTCACCATCAATGAAAGAGGATATTGCTTCATGCAGTGTGAATAGGAGATAACTAGAAGCGGGACAGAAATTTTGCGCTGACAGAAATCTAAACATATGCATGTATGCTTCTGGAGAAATAGGTGAATTTTTTGAAGGGGACTACTTTGTGTAATGTGTGTCTGTGTGGGTGTATACAAAAAGCAAGGCTGGAATCCATTCTAGTTTGGTTATTATAAAAAATTAATGTGATTTCAACTTCTGGTCACATGATAATAGTTGGACATTGTGGCTAGATTCCAAATATGGAAATTTAAAATCCTCAGACTTCTTCAGAACTAAATAAATGGTAAAATAAATTCATCAATGCCCATTGCTATTGTACTTGAATAAATTTCCACAAATCTTAGACAAGTTAGCATGTGGTTGTTATGAAAACTAAAAAAGGTAATCTATTTATAAGCTGCATATAGGGTAAGAGAAAAACTGGCTTGATTTGAAGATGTAACATAATATAAAGAATAAATAGGTCTGGAAATTACAAAAAAGTTACTTCTTATCATAGCATTACAGAAAAAGGAAATTCAGATATTTGAAATTGTAGAAATCAGTAGGCATGTGTGCATTTTCCCTATGGAACAGTCCTTGGGTTCTTCTCCAGTTCATCTTCAGCCACCAAAATAACTAAGAAACATTTATGAAGATAAAGTTACCCTGAACTGGGGTTCAGGAAACAAAGATTCTAGCCTGAGCCAAAAGATTAATTTACCTGACCCTTAGTTCCGTCAGATAATAAGAATAAGAAAGTTGAGCTAAATAACCCCTAAGGAATTTTCATCTGGGACAGTCTGTGAATTTTCTTTTAGTTTCTTAAGGACTATCCATTATTATTGTAATATCTTCGCTCAGAATGAGAAAATGACAAAGTTCTTGTTCTTATCAGGAACATATGCTTCTTTGTAGCTTCACTGATTTCTGAACAAAAGGATAGCTTAATAGCTAACCTTGTGGAGTAAAGATTGAGTGTGAGTGACTTCTACTTAGTTATTCTTTAGCAGTCTTCCTTTTATTCTGTATCTGTGACCTTCCAGATAATAAATATCCTGAGCATTTCAAAAAGACTTTAGTTCTTTCAAAGCTTTTTGGTGCCACTGTCCTATGCCAGGGGACTACTAAGTAGAGTAACACCTCATTTAACTGGCATTGTTAAGAATTAGCTTGTTCCTCATAGATGAAATCAGTTCTGAGTACATAAGCTTTAAGCTTTAGGGTATGAGTTTTTGGCATCCTTTTGTATGGCTGACAGCTCTGACTTCCTGGTTTGGGGCTGTCTTCTGGATAATGAAGTTAGCAAACATTTCACCTTAACTGATACCATTGATTGAGAAAATTTACTTAACCTAAAAGAGCATAACAATTTCAAATGTAATTTCAACTTAGAAGAGCCATGATTTTTATGTAAATTTTAAAAGAAGTGTCATGCTTTCAAGGAAGATGTTTTTACCTATCAGAGATATAGATATTCATTATTATTGTTTCAGCAGAAATTCCAGCTGTAAGAAATCCAGCTATAAGGAGTTCTTTTTCATAAGGAATTCCTACAAGGAATTCAGTTTTTCTTGTTTAAAAAAATGTATAAAAGGACAGTTTGATCTAGACCTAGAAATTAGTGGGGAAATTACCCTTGGGTAGGTAGGCAGCATAATTTTACAATCTGGTAGCTTTAAATTTCACATGTAATTGCAGCAATGGGAGTTGTAACACTGGTTGAAGACGAAGTAAAATTACCATGGAGAGTAACCATCTAACCCACAGAAGTCTGAACAAGAAGTTATAGGCACCTTGCTGTTATCCAAAAAGCATGGAAATAATGGCTGTGAAAGCCACAGAGAGAATTTAACAATAAAGTTTATACCGATGTATATATTTAAATGTGAAGGGATGGTATAAAAGAGAACTGATAATATTATCAACTACAGAGGGGAAAAAAACGTATTTTTTCTTTAATATATCTATTTCAATGCTACATATTTTTTTAATCTATGAAACTATAACATGCCAAGGAAATTATCTGAGACAGGACGTTGTTAAAACTGAGCTGCTAATCTCATTGAGTTAGACAGATATTCATACAGAAGTAAAAGCAAACATGCAAAAATATTGATTCTATAGTAAGTAATCACTATCTTAGAAAAATAAGCACTATATTTATACTCAAGATATTTATAGTCAGTACATTCAACATTTACTTTATTAAAATGTGAGAAGATCTCAAAAATAATATCACATATTTGGATTGTACTTCAAAGCTGTTAATTTTCTTGATTGTGCAATAATTTTTTTCTTTTCACACACATTACTCTATTCAATGTAGGCATCCTTTATAACACTTTTAAACTTTATAGGTTCCTAAGAAATATATATTTTTAAATTCTCTTATCTCCTGTGCTAATGATGTATATACTTTTTCAGTAGATATGGTTTAGAATAGAATTGAAATGTAAAAGTTGCCTATATTTTAAGCAACTTATTTGCTTGTATTTGCTTATATTTCAAGGGAGAGTTAGATTATTATGAATTGCAGTGGTTGGAAAAAATTTAGTGGATAAAAGGTTAAACTCTTCTTAAAGGAAAGGAATGAATGAGAAGTGAGAACTGTTCTGAAAGGAGAGCTGTGATATGTATATAGGTGGTGATCAGCAATGCCTATGCAGAAACTGAGGAATTGGAGTGGACAAGATATAGAAAAGATTAGTGGAAAAAGAGGGACAGAAACTGGGAGCTTGTAATAGAGAAGTGAAATTGTTTAGGCTTAATGTAGAAGAAAATAGAGAGTCACTGAGTCTTATCTTTTCTTTTCTTTTTAGGAGGTACTGGGTATTGAACCTTGGACCTTGTACATGGGAAACAGGTGCTCACCCACTGGGCTACAACCACTCCCCTTATCTTTACTTTTTTATACTGGATTGGGACTCGAAGTAGTTTTTTGTTTTGTTTTGTTTTGTTTTTTAAGGAAAATGAATCATAGAATAATATTCAGGCTGGATTTGAGAAGAGAGAAACTATCATCAAAAACTACTGAAAACACATCATTTAAAATAATTCTAATGTAAGATTATGGGTACCTGGTTTCCGTATGGATAAAATAGAAATAAAGTAATGACACAACAACGGCAGGTGATGGCTGAGTTGAGGCCCAGATAGATGCAATAGGAAGGTGCATTGTTTGTAGATAATTAAAAAAATAATAATAAAACTGAAGAAAAGTTTTGGTAATGGATGGTGGTGATGGTAGCACAACATTGTGAATATAATTAACACCACTTAATTATATATTTGAATGTTGTTAAACGGGGAAATTTTAGGTTGCATATATGTTTCAAGAACAGAAATTTTAAAAAGAAACCATAGGACTGTACAACACAGTGAACACTAATGTAAACTATGGGCTATAGTTAATAGCATAATTAAAATAATATTGTTTCAACAATTTTAACAAAGATACCACACTAGTAAAAAGTGTTAATAATAGGGAAAACTGTGTCTGTAAGGGGGAGTATCTGGGAGCTCTGTATTTTCTGCATGAACTTTTCTGTAAACTTACTTCTCTGTTTAAAAAGTTGTTTTGCTTCTAAATAATGTCAGTGATAAACTCCTTTTTCTTAAAAACTCTTGTTGGTCAAAGTACTAAAACAATTACTCTCTTTTCTTTACTGATGAGTTTTAATCATATATAAACTTTAAATTAGCATAGTTTAATTACTTTTTAATAAACATTGTATTCTGAAGGCATACTATGACAATGAATTCCAAGATATATAATCATCTCCCATTCATTACACGTGGCTTCAGCTATATCAGTTCATTTCAAGAGACAGTTCATAAGAGCTCAGAATCCTTTGAGCTCGTTCCAGATACAGTTTGCTGTTCAAACCCCTATGGAGGTCAATACTTTTGCATTGAAAAGCAGTAGATTGAAATGAGCAAAAAGGATGCAGTAATTTTAAATATGAAGAAAGAGAACCTTGAATTCTTTTACTTCTATAATATTTATTAAATATTATTAATTTGTTTCAAATGGTGTGATTTTATGTGTGTGTGTGCATATATATATTTTAGGTTCAATAAGAAAATTTTCATTGTGTTTCTTTTCTGGCCATTATTAGCATCTGTATTTTATGATTATTATGGAAAAGAATTGTCTAGTATAGGAAAGTTGGATGTGAGAAAATAATCTGCTTCAGGTGTCAAATATGGTAGGTATGCCACTGAAATAGTAGAGGAATTGAAAGTACTAGTTCTATATATGAGAAGAATGAAGGTGAATTATCAAAGAACTTTTTATGATTTCTTGTTTAGAAGATTGGGAATATAAAACATAATAATTTGAAACAAGAATCAATTGGTTAGTTATAAGGAGGGGTAGGGAGAAAAATAATGTTTGGCTTTTTGCATATTTGATTTGATATGGTAATGACTATTCCAAGCTGAGATAGCATGTCATATATATATATATATAAATCATTGTATACCTATATATTATAAAAATGACTATATATTGCATTTTAGAGAGTTGAAATATTTGTTTCTTTAGAAATACTGGTAATCCCTGATGTATCCTAGAAACTGGCACATAGTAGGTATACTTAAAAGGCACTCAAAGCCTGAACACATGAACACATATTGATAATTTCAAAGCAGAGAACAGTTGGGCTATTAGGGCCAGAGGTGTGTATGAGGAAATCAGATGGCTCCTTTCTCTGGGACTACACATATTTTCTTACTTCTGCCTACCCTGGGAAACCAGGTTTTCTACATGGCTGGACTCATCACAATACTCATCTTTAGTGTGGATTTTATTTCTTCAAAGAGATGTTGTAAAATCACTGAAGAAGACTTCTAAAGTCACTAAAGAAGACTTTCCCAGTCACTAACTTATCCTCTGTTATGTTTTCTCTATTCCTTTTCTGTTAACAATTGAAATTATGTATTTTCTTACAT
Source organism: Tolypeutes matacus (assembly GCA_026826555.1). Classification (NCBI taxonomy): domain Eukaryota; kingdom Metazoa; phylum Chordata; class Mammalia; order Cingulata; family Chlamyphoridae; genus Tolypeutes; species Tolypeutes matacus. The sequence continues at coordinate 2,429,900 of JAKSZT010054457.1, forward strand.
AGTTATTTCCATTAGCATACCAGGGACTGGCTCTCTAACTGCCCTGTTCACATTTATATTTAAAAAAAAGAAGAGAAAGTAAAAAGAAATAAAAAAAATAGCACAGTGACTGCTACATACTTTTCAGAAGAAATGACTAAGTGAATAGGTTTCTCTAAATCTTTAAGCATTCACTGATTATTAAGTACCTCATAATTTAATTTTTTTTTCAATTAATGCCAACATTTAATACGTTAAATATTGCATTCGACGTGTTTTTTTTTTTTTTTTTTTTTTGAGTTACCGTGGCCAGGGATTGAACCCAGGACTTCTAAGTGGGAAGCTGGTGCTTCTACTGAGCTACATTGGTTCCCCTGAGTTGGTTTTATTGTTTGTTTGCTTGTTGTTTGTCTTTGTTTTTAGAAGGCACCAGAAACTGAACCCAGGACCTCCTATGTGGGAAGCCGGTGCTCAACTGCTTGAGCCACATCTGCTCCCTGCATTTGCTTTTTAATTAGAGCAGTTTAAGTTTATTTAAAAATCATGCAGAAAGTACAGTTTCCAAATACCATGTACCACACACATTTTTCCCTATTATTAACATTTTGCCCTAGGGTGTTACCTTTGTTACAGCTGATGAACCAATATTATAATTATGCATTAGCTTTTAAAATAATAATTCTTTGAGCATTGGAGGTGCTACAATGTGTGTTTTCAGTCATTTTTTCACTTCCTGGCTAGAAACTTCAGGTGATCACTTATATTATTACAAAGAAAGATGCAATTTTGATTATTATATTAATAATTACAAATATGGCATTTGGCATTACATAACTCACTCTGCAAAAATAGAGTTGTTACACTATTGAAGAGATAGATATAAAAATAATGGAATAAATCAGGCTTCCCTTGTCTTTTCTGACCAAGGAACTAAAACAAAGGGAAGAAAGAAACTGCTTCTAGCAGAATTCAGAAGTCATGAAGATATATTGTAGTGATGTATGCATGGCTATTTTTTTTTGTATATCCTGCCACTATTTAGAAAAACATAGTTTTCTTTAGTTTTATATGTGATTATTTGGTTCACTTAGATTATCTCTATTACATGATCATTTCAGTAACATTGCTCATAAGAGAAAATCTATGAAAGGCTGACTCTTGATCATGGCTACCTCTCAAGAGGAGAATATATCCTTTACAGACATATACTATATACATTCTATTTCTCCATAGTGGATATTTCACCAAAGAGCAAGAGCTTGATTTAAAAGGATTTTGAGGGTAAAAATACGAAAATCTTTCATTAAATTCTTATGTATTTATACCATGTCCAACATTGGCTCTAAAGATTGTTCTATGTCACTATCTCCTTAAGCTAATATGACCAGCCTTACAGATGATCAAACTGAGTTCAAAAAAATATTAATCCAAGTCCAATGACAGCTAGAATCAGTGCCAAGACTTTTCCATGTCCAGCTAGGACCGTCATGCAAATGCAGTTTTATTACGAGATAAATAGTATGCATTATACAATTACTTATCAACCACTCAAGCCTCTGCTTTCTCTTTTGCTTTTTTATTTTGGCAGTAACCCAGGAAAAAATCCAAACATGTCCATTTATTCAATTTTCCTTTCAGTCAATTTTGTCAAACTGAGAAGACAAGAAAAAATGCAGCATGTTTTAAAACATCTCCTTGGAATGGACGTGACAGCTGTCTAATTATAAGATATTGAAATGCAACAAAATCCTTAAATAAATAACCATCTTCTCTTCATTTGATAACCTTTCCTACCCTTTCCATTGTGCTGAACATAAAATAAAACTTCATTAATAGATCTCACTGATTTGGAATTTGTAAGATTAATGTGTAAGGAGCACAGTTACTTTAAATTGTTACATGACTTAAAGTATATAGGGCCTTATTTGTACATAAATAAAATATAGTAATTAACATTTTTTAAAACTAAGCATAAAAATGGTATTATTGTATGTTATCAATAGCTCCTTTTTCACAGTCAATGCTTATTTTATTATTTTATTGAAATTTATTCATAAACCATACAATTCATCTAAAGTGTAAAATCAGTGGCATTTTGTATAATCACAGAGTGTGCGTTCATCATTTCAATCAATATTAGAGCAATTCCATTATTCAAAAAAAAGAAAAGAAAAAAAAAAAAAAAAAGCAAGAACAAACAAGAAAATCCCTACCCCTTAGTAGTCAACTCTCAATCTTTCCCTGCTGTACATAACTACTAACCTGTTTCCACCTCTGTAATTAATTTGTATTTACATTTTATATAGATGGAGTCAAACAGCATGTAGTACTTTTTGTCTAGATTTTTTCACTTAGCATGCTTCCTTTTTTAACCATTGATAGAAGATTATTGATATATTACTATACACTACTGTACATAGTTAGTTTTGGTTGTGTTTTCACCTAAATATCACCCTGATATTAAGCTCTTATAACACTAATGTACATTTGTTCTGTTTCAGAGAAAACATTCTTTTATATACACTATTAATCATACTCATTTTTCACAAGAGAATTCACTATGCTATACAGTCTTGTGTTTCATTGTTTAGCTTTCCTTCTAGTGTTATATATGTACTTAGACTTTTGCTTTCAATCACTATCATATCCATATATTAGTGCCGCTAATTACAAACACTATGGCTCCATGTTCTTTCACCATTTTCATCCATTTCCAAACATTTAATAGCAATCTTTTACAAATTCTGCACAGATTAAACCTCACCTTTTCATTCACTTACCATTTTCTATTTTCTAGTGATTTTTATTCTAGCTATTAACTCTATGAGTTTGCTCATATTTAGCTTGTTATAGTGAAATCATACAATATTTGTTTTTTTGTGTCTGGCTTACTTCACTCAATATAAAATCCTCTGGGTTCATCCATGGTGTTATATACTTCACACACTTCATTTCTTCTTAGAGCTGAATAATACTTCATCATGTATATATAACACAGTTTGTTTCAATTCATCATTTGATGGACACCTGGATTTTTTCCATCTTTCAGCAATTGTGAATAATGCCACTATGTACATCAGTGTGCAGCTGTCTGTTCATGTACTTGCTCTCAGTTCTTCTGGGTATATTCACAGTAGTGGTATTGCCGGGTCACATGGCAGATCTACATCTCGCTTCCTTAGGAACCACCAGACTTCCACAGTGGACCATTCTACGTTCCTACCAACAGTGAATAAGCCTTCCTATCTCTCCACCTCCTCTCCGACACTTATAGTTTTCTTTCTTTTTTTTTAATAGTGGCCATTCTAGTAGGTGTGGAGTGCTATCTCATTGTAGCTTTGGTTTACATTTCCCTAATAGCTAGTGGTGTTTTCATGTTTTTTGTGTTTTGTTTTTTTTACCATTTGTATTTCTTCTTTAGAAAAATGTCTATTCAAGTTTTTTGCCCATTTTTTTCATTTGAAAAAATTTTACTGCAGTATATTATTCGTTCATAAATATAAATAAGCAGTAAATGTTTGGTAAAAGTTGTGAACTTATAAAACAAACATGCATAACATACAGGACTCCCATACATCACCCCACCACCAACACCGCGCATTGCTGTGTAACATTTGTTACAAATGATGAAAGAGCATCTTGAAAATATTACTGTTAACTATAGTCCATATCTTACATTTGGAGTATTTTCCCCCAACCCACCCTATTAGTAACACACTGTGTTAGTATTATATATTTGTTGTAGTTCATGAGAGAACATTTTTATGTTTGTTCTGTTAACCACAGTCCATCATCTATCACAGGATTCACTGTGTTATACAGTCCCATATCTTGTACAGTCTATTCAAAGCATACACCCAGAGGCTCTCATTTCAACACAGAATTGTGCTGTTGTCATCTTAGTCAATTTTAGAACATTTTCATTACTCCTAAAGGAAAATTCCCATACCCCTTTATACCCCATCTATTGTAGACCCTTAGAGTTGATATAATACTTTCTTTGGCACTGCTGCAAAAATATTACAATATTACTGTTAACTATCATCCATAAGTTACATTAGTTGTAATTTTCCTATGTATCACCATATTCTTACTCCTTTGTAGTGGACCATTCTTATATTTATACTATTAAACACAATTTTCATCTACCACCAGAATTACTATGTTATACAGTTCCTAGTATATCCTCTAGATTCCTTTCAATTGACATTTACATCCCTAGACTGCCCCTTTCTGGAGAGTATTTAACTAATAGTTGTTTATGATAAATACAGATTTAATGTTAATGATATTTCTTTTACTTTATTCTATGGTAGTCTTTTTATATATGAAATTATATTTTCCTGTAATATAGTTTAATGCCATATGCTCTTATAGTTATATTGTAATTTTGTTAATTTATAGATTCAATTGTTTTTTATGTGTAAGCTGAATCAATAGGTGGTTTAAAAATTTAATTGAATAAAAATTTGCATCCAAATTTGTTCCTCTAATCCTTAATTACTAAAGGCAAAACATTATCATCCCCAGTATTTAACTGAGTTTTCCAATATTAAGTCTATTTGACAATAAAGAAATCCATATTTATTCCAGAGTGACTGTTTGCAATTCTAACTTTTTTTTTTTAACACCTAGAATTTTTTGTAGCTTAAGAAGCTACTTGGGGGGCACAAATTAGAAGAGATTGAGCAAAAATTCTCTGTACTCAAGACATTTTCAGTGTAATTGAGAATATTAATCAAAAGTCCAGCCTAACTTACTATTTCTTTGGTTAATCTAGTTAATGTGCATTCTAATTATATGTCTATTATGGAAATAGACTATTATATTCTTGTACTTTGAAAATGGAAATTTACTGCTTTTATCCAATATGACATGGGGGTGTGCTTCTCCACTGTAATACACTTTTCTTTCTAATCTTATTCAGAAGTTTGTCCTAATACTCATCCCAACCAAACCTGTTTCAGTTCTTCAATGTTTGCCATCTCAGTAGGTATTACCAACATCAATTTTTAAAACAGAAACTTGAGAGTCACCTCCAGTATCCTACTTCCCCATTATTCTCCTCTACTTCTTAAATATTTTAAAAATTTTATCTCCATTCTCATTACCACCTCCTTAGTCCAAGATATCTTTATGTCCCATGAGGACTATTGCAAATCCTCCACTGGCTTCTCTATCTCCCCTTTTCTCCCTCTCTAATTTGTTTACCAAATCATAAAGTATATTTTTAAAAACAAAGACATGATCTTCTAAATCTCTTTTAAAGTCATTTAATGTCTTCCCATTATTCTTAAAGAAAGCTGAAAATTCTCATCACAATCTCTGAGTTCTTTTTTGTCCTCATTATCACTGTCTCTTAAGTTCCCTAAACTCCCTGATCTTGGGACTTTGACATGCTTCTATGGCTTTAACACCCTTGAGTACATCCCTCCCTTTCTGCAATGCTCTTTCATTCTGGTCCCATTCACCATTATTTTCTGTTTTGGGGGACACAAACTAAAACTTACTCTTCAACAAGTCTTCCTTAGCTACTCATACTATTTTAATTAAATTACATATACTAATTTACATGATTTTACTTTATACATATGACATAAAATATATAATTTATTAATTTAATATATATATAACAATTATATTGCATATTATATAATAATATACATGCATTATGTATTAACAGATGTAAATATATTATAATGTGATTCTTTGTCATAATAGTTTAGAACATGCTATAATTTTCCTTTACAGTATTTATCTTGATCTTACTCAATTACAAATTTGGATAATTATTTTTCATGCTTGTCTTCCTAGTTAAATTGTAAAATACAAGAGGCCAGGAACAATATCTATTTTGTTCACTACTTAATTGTATACTAAGTTTTATTAGGAGTTCAAATATTTATTAAACGAATATACTTTTTATAAATTTGTTGAGAATAGAACATGATAGAAGAAACTTTTTCTTCTCCTTTGATTGTGAGTGTCCTCTTCATTCGTCTTTTTGACCTCTACATCCAAATTTAGGTTTTGATTCTTAGGAGAGTATTCTGCACCAAGCATAGTATTATCAAATGTTGCATAAATAAATGGCAGAAATGTTGTATTAAGAAATTGATGCTCTGAGTTCTTTTTTGTCCTCATTTCACTGTCCTCAAACTGGGCTTTTAAGGAAAATGTTTTACCTCCCTCAATGTTTGTGTAAATACTGATTGAGTAAATATTTTATAAAGTCTACATTATAAGAAATATGCTTTTTTAACAAAAACCAGAATTTATAAAAGGACACAGTGAATAAAAATGATTCCTATGATGTTTTTGTAGTAAAATTAAGGTGAATTTAAAGATATTTTGAAGGAAAAAAAGCAAACATAATCATTCATCATTTTAGATACTCTGCATATTATTTGACATATAAAGAAATAGTTTTTGTGTTCTTATGTCTGAAAAAATATGCTTATAAAAGGGGCATTCCCAGTATATTGCGTTTTATTGTGATAGCATGTGAATACCTTATGTTTATAAAGCATATTTGGCAAATGAATAAAACTGAGTTTTAGGATGCAAAGTTCATGAAAAAGTCAGGACAGAAATATACATTGAAGATAAAAAGTCCTTGCTTTTTCAATCACTCTGTCATGACACTACAAGTACTCCTTTACATGAACAGCCATATTTCAACTGAAACATGGAAAATTTAAACTCAGAATTCTTAATATATATTTTTCTCTGTTGTGGCCCTGAAAAAAAAAAAAAAAAAAAAAAAAAAAACTATCTCCCCTTTTAAAGATTGTTAACAATCTTCTGTATTCAGTCTTCAGATAAAGATTTGATTTTACTAGTTGCAGGAGAATATATTTGAGTTTCTTAGGTCCTTCCCTACACTTTCTCCATTCCACATCTCCAAAATAAAAATAGAATCATATTATCCACAAAGTGGAAAATTATAATCATATCAAAAAATCTGAGAATTCTTTCTATATGTTATCATTAGTCTTTATTAGAATCTATGTTGTAAACCAGACTCAACTTTTTTTACTTCAAAATCATATTTGAGTGTTACAGCTCTTTTAGAATTTGTCTAGTAGGTCTTCTGGCTCTTGCTGGAAGGCCCTTAAAAAAAAAATTCATATTCGAGGGGTGGATGTGGCTCAAGCAGTTGAGCACCTGCCTCCTACATGGGAGGTCACAGTACGGTTTCCAGTGCTTCCTGAAAAAACAAAAACAAACAACAAATGAAAACACCAACTCAGGGAAGCTGATGAAGCACCCACCTCCCACATACGAGGTCCTGGGTTCAATACACGGCTCCGGGTACCTAAAAAAAAAATCATATTTGCCTCCTTAATGCTTTATTTATTCCATAAATTTATAAACTAAAAGCAAACAAACTCCGAGTCTTACATTATTTTTTAAGAATCATAAAGCTTCCTCATTGCTACCTTTGGATGATACAATATTTGGTTTCGGTTATAATATAATTGATGGTGTGAAATACAGGAGACCAAGTTCAGCTATGCTTTTTTCCCCCACTTTATTTTCTTTCAATTTTGATGCTTGATATTGTCAGCATTGTTCCTGGCTGCTCTGTATGAAGGTGTGATTCTTAAGCCATGATGAGTGTTTCAGGCCCTTGAGCTAGTTCAGAACAACCACGTGAGTAAACAGACGTCAGGGGAAGATACTATAAACCTGCACCTGAGCATCTGTTAACATGATGCAGTCCAGTAAATGCTGTGACTGGAATCAGGAAGGAAAAATCTAATCCAATTTTTTCTTATTTTTATGAAATTGTGGGTCCATACCTACACCAAACACACTTTCTTTAATCTTATTTAGAATATTAATGGACTGATTGCTCAATAGTGTATAGATCTCAATATTTTTATAGTTATATATGGACGTATAACAATATATTCTTAAAAAGTTAAGTAAACGTAATTTTCTTAAAAGGCACACTCTTTCTGTTGTTGAATCCCCTGTGCCATCTTCCACATTTGCTCACAGGAATTTACGTATTATAACGCACACTTCTGATAACACTTGAAAAAAATTTGACTTTCATTGTAATTGCTAGAAGGAGATTAGGGCACACTTACCTGATCCATGATATTCCAAGGAATGGCAAAAGAAATGGTGGTTAGTATTTCCTTAAAATTTTTAAAGTTATGCTTATAACTAGAATATTATGTGATTTTATTTAATACAGGACACAAATACTATCAACCAAAATGCAAAATTGGAGACTGAGGATTTTCTTCGATAATTTTTGGGTATCCAAAATGATTTTGAGATAGTCAGTGGAAAATAAGAAATGAGAAAAGAAGATAAGGTTCAAATATTGATCGATAACATCGTGTTACTAAATGTGGGTCATATTGAAGCAATCAAATTTTATGTTTCAGAGGCCCAACAGAAAAACAAAAACAGTATTTAAAAAAGAAGCCTTAGGATCCTAAGCATGGTATGTAGAAGAAAAGGTAAATTCTTTTTCCATTTGGTTTCCATTTATTTTATTCCATGTATCTATTAGTTTTTGCTGCATATCAAAATGTCCCAAGGCTTAGTGGCTTGTAAGCATAATCATTTATTTAGCTTACAATTCTGCGAGTCAGAAATGTGGGTTGGGCTTAGATTGTGGTTCTTCTGGTTTTAGCTGGGCTCATTCATGCATATATAGTTTGTTGCAGGGGTTCTGAAGGCTGGCTGGTGTAAATGAACAGATGTGATAGCTTATGTTTACATCATGTTGTCTCTTACCCTTCGGCAGGCTAGTCTGGGTTTATTTACAAGGCAGTAGCAAATGTAAGAATGCTAAGATTCTCAAAACTTAGTTTGTTATTGGCACAATGTTACTTCTACCATATTCAATTGGGCAAAATAATCATTAGACAAGAGCAGAATGGAGATTTGGATGCTACATCTTAATAAAAAGAGCTTTAAATTCTCATTTCAAAAGAGGGCAATTTAGGGTTGGAAGAAATGGGGAAATTTTTGGAATTTATCACACTCTATAAGAGAAATATTAAGATCAGGATTATATGAAGATGAATAAGACATAGTTGTTGCCTTCTAGAGCTCTGTAAAATTATTAGAAAATGGTACATGTAGGAGGCTGGATGAGAAAAATACAATGAGAACATGATAAAAATAAATATTTTCACAGATTCTGGGAAAATCTTCTGGAATAGATACCAATTTTGCATCAAGCCTTGATTTTAAAGGAAATTTCTATTAATGATGTCCTGGTTTGAAATAATTAGTACCATTTTTGCTTTATAACACTAACTTAGAGAGGGGCCTTAATACTGGAAGGAATGCTCTATAATCATTGTTTCAAGCAATAACAGCAAAATGTCTCAATTAAATCTTCATCATTATTTGATTTCCATCTATATTTTCAACGCAAATATATGAAAGGAAGCAGAGCAGCTCATCGAGAAAGAAAAGATGGAAAACAGTTAAGTGAGCACCTGTTTCAATTGCCCTTGAAAATGTTCTGGGAAAAAGCTTATGCCTAATAGCTGCTACCAGACCTTAACAGAATAAATGAACAGTAGAAACAGAGCTTGTTTTATGAAATAATTTGAGTAATCAACATAGTTTAAAATTGCTGCTTCACAATACAGAATGAAGTAATAATGTATAAATTGTGTTATTCCTGTAGAAGGACTCATAATTTTTCTTGGACAAAAATGTGGAAAAGGTAATTTTTTCTTGGAATACCAAGTCCCCATTTGTGTAACCTTTCTCAACTTCAAGAATGTAGTGATTGAGATGGGAAAGATTATGCTGTATGTATGTTCCCACAACTTAAAAAAAGAAAGAGCCATTAATGAGAAGATGGAATTAAATGCAATGCATGATCCTGGATGGGATTTAGCAAGGGGGAGAAATGGCTCAAAGAGACATTATTGGGACACCTGAAAAAATTGGAATGTAGGCTGCAAGCTTAATGTCAATGTTAATTTTTTTGAACTTGATAACTTCACTTAGGGTGATTACATGAATTAATATTCTTGCTTTTAGGAAATGTACATGGCAGTATTAAGTGTTTAAGGAACAGGATTGCACAATTTACATTCTAGTCTTCAGAAAATGGATTGATGACAGATAGATATACAGGTAGGTAGGTAGATAGAGGCAGACAAATAAAATGATATGCCAAATGATGCAAAATGTTAAAACTGGTGAATCTGGGTATCTGGAGGCAATGATAGGGGTATGCTGGAGTTCTATATATAGAGTTTATATTATCTTTATGATTGTTCTGTAAAATATATTTTAAAATAAAAAGTTAGAAAATAAGATGCTATGGACTGTTATTATTGAGACATCCTTATTTCAACCAACGTTTTCAGTTCTAAGGCAGTCTGTTATCAGTTGATAATCTGTTATTCCTTAGCTACGTCATGAGTTTGCTTTCTTGATTTATTTTTATTTCAGAAAATATATAATCAAATATGTCGTCTGAAAAAATAATTTTATATATTAGAAAGCTTAATTAGGTAGATGTAGTATTTTGTTCTTCTTTTATGTAAGCTATGGTGCAGTTGAAAGATTCATGCTCTTCTTTAGTTCATATTGTACAGTTTGGTCATCTTCAGAATTGTACCCCTGGGAATATGCAAAGTCTTTGCAAGGGCTAAGTACACCTAGCCAGTTTTAAAAGAATTAATTTCCACATGCTCGACTTCAAAATATACTATTTCCTGAAACTGCCTAAAAATTTTCCTGAGTTCAAAATAGCCCTTCTCTTATATAAACTCAAGAGTGTTGGTCAGTTTTTGCTAACTTATGCTGCAGCAACAAACAGCTCTCAAATTTTAGTGGCTTTCAACAGAGATTTATTTGGTACTCACGATACACAGTAGATGCAGATTAGCTTTAGATCAGCTCCAGGCTAAAGGTCAGTGGTTTCTCATTTGAAAGTGTCTTCCTCATTCTGGGGATCCCGGCTGAATGAGCATCACTGATCTGGAACATAACAGAGGGGTAATTTACAGTCCCCCCAAAGCTTCTGCTTGGTTCTAGAACATGCCACCTCCACTGATAATTCACTGGCCAAAGAGGGCACATGTCTAAGCTTGAAAATGAGGTAAAGAAGTATGCTCCTTCCATATGAAGGCCTATGAGTCACATGGAGACAGGCCGGAATGCATAATCATCTTATAGGAGACAATAATAGGATCTAACAAGGACATCAAACCTCTCACTCATCCCATATGTCACTATGGAAACTTGTCCCAGAGTATAAAACCTCCCAACAAAGTATGACATTGGTAGCAATCAGGAAGCTTACTTTATTAATGAATGAATGAATTAAACCACTTCAATTCCTTAGTACTTTCAGTATTCTCTCTCTTATTCATATTTCTTGGCCCATGTTGGGATGTTCTGAATTCAGAACAAAAATTGTACTTTAGGTATTGAGGCTGACTTTTAAAAAGTTAACTAGAATATTTTCCAGAGTAGTAGAAGATACTTTATTTTAGTTATACTCCACTGAAAAAAATTGCAGAATAAATTATGCACATCTTTCTCCTCTGTTAAAAAAAATAATAAAATGCAATTAAGACAAAAATAATTAAATAAATTGGCTAGTAAGAGCTTTCCTAGTATGTCCAAGCACCGCTGCTCTCTCCAGGGCTGCTACATGATTATCAAGATTACCATGGTTTCTTTCAAAGTTTTGTTCTTGTCAGTATAACTATAAAGATTAATTATCTCTTATTAAAATTGAACAGAAATAATAGTAATTTATGTAATATGAATAATAATTGATAGCAATTTAGGTTGAAACTAAATTGAAGATTTTGGAAAGACTTGGGAAAGGTGAGCCACTAAATATGTCAAATTAAGTGTAGGTGAGGCACTCTTTAAAGATTCGAAAATGTTTTATTATTACTGATGGAATCTTCATTCATGTTCCAATGTAAAGAATTGGATATTGAAATTACCTATCATATATTAAAAGTGTGATTTATATAAGAAAAAGATCTGGAATACCTATCAGAAGATGCACAGTTAAAGAACATTCCTTGGCTTTACATCAACAGTTTGGAGAATAATTTATATTTACATGAATTAAATAAAAATAATTAAAGTATGAATTTAGTTTATGTATTTTTAAAATTTTATTTTATGACTCTGTATTAAATGACTTTTTTGTTTATACCTATGTTTTTTTTTCTAGGCAACCTTTACTTTAATGCCCCATCTTAAATAAACAAGATAAAACAAAATAAAGAGCAATAAAGAAGGTAAATAAGAAAATTTAAATACCTGAAGAAAGTTGAAATATTTCACTAAAAAAAATCACATTAAGAAAAGGAAGTTGATGTCTTCAGCACATGTCCAGGGGATAACTGAGAAGATAGAACTTGAGCTTTTAACAAAGCAATATCCTGGCTGGGTTCCAGGCTGAGCACCCCTCAAAGGACCTAGTCAGATTGCCAGAGATAAAGCATTCTTTGATGTGCCAAAATTTGGATTTTACATGCCTGAGAGAAAAGAAACAGACTGCAGTCACTCAAGTCAAATTCCAACTGCCTCTGTAGCTGGCATGTGCATATTTGGAATAGATATCAAATAAATCATTTTTCTCCTCCACAGAAAGTGCTAAGGCTGATATTTCCTCCTTAAATGCAAGGCTGGCCCTATGAAAAGATGTAAGAAACTGTTCAGGTGGAGTGATTTATGGAGTATCAAATATATTCACTTGGCAACATTAAAAACATTCTAAAAAATGTGAATGTGTGTGTGTATGTGTTTGCCAAAACTTCTTTTTAGGATTAAAGCAGAACATTTATCATATTTCAAAAAGTAGATTGACAACATTCAGGAACTTTTAAAAATATCTTGTATTGCATTGTTTATCTCATGCACTGCTGATGCACATCTTTGGAGCATTTTATATCATAAGTCTATTTAAAGGTTTTGTTTAGTTTTTTTTTTTTTTTTTTGAGCAATTGTAAATTTATAGAAAAATCATGCAGAAATTACAGTGTTCCCATAAACACTACTCTCTCACACACAGTATTCTCTATTAGTAACATTTTGTATTTGTATGTTACATTTATTACAATTTATGAAACCATATTATAATAACTATGCTATTAATTTTAGCCCACACTGAAATTTACATAAAGGTTCATTCTACTATGTGTTACTAGTTCTTGTTTTGTTCTTTTCATGCATTTATATATACATGGATTAGAGCTACTTTCTAGTTTGATATACTTCACATATGCACTGAATTCCTGAATGGATACACCAGAAACTGTTTTCACTGGTTCCATCTGAGTGATAAGGCTAATAAATTTTATATTTCATTCTATACCATTCTATATAATTTGATTTTTGGAAATCACGTGGCTGTAATAGTGAACAAACCTCCTCCCCATCCCTGTTACTTGTAGCCTCTGCACCAATTAATTCCTTGAGCTATCAGGAATAGTCATATTATATCCATTATTATTGTTTACATCAATCACCATAAAAAGCCCAGAACTCCCAGATCACCCTTCATTCTTTAAATTTTCATCCCCATACACTCTGTACATTTTCTAAGCTGACCTCATCTCCCATTTCTCTTAAAATGCTAAAATATTCTATCTGGTCCCTTGCAATTTAGAGTATATCTCATCAATACCTCCCTTATCTACTCTTCACTTTGTTGCTCAGACTGAAGCCTGCTTCTCCTGTGGACCTATAACCCCATTGAAGAGTGGCTAGAGGAGTATTACAAATATTCCTTGGTAGCGTTCCCCGCTTTGGTTTGTTCATTCCTCAGTCTTGAGGATTTAGGGATGGCGATGCTCACTTTGTTTCTAATTGAGAGGAGGCTTAGATTCTATGGGGCAAATGGATGGAACTGTTTTGCTTGCAGTTGCAGAAACTCTGTTCCTTGGGGTGGGTGTTGTCCATCATCATACCCTTGTTAGTTGTCTGGGTGAGTCCAGTGAATTGGACAGTAGGTGTTGCAACTCTGCTCAGATTGAGGGCTCAACCAGCACATAACTGGACCAAAAATTTAAGTCTCTGGGACATATATTTAACAAGTACAGTGTTAACTATAGGTTCAAATAAAAGGGGCAAAAGAGCCATGTGAAGGGAAACTATAAATGAGTCTAACTTTGTTACATTGGGGAACATAAATTCCAAAGTAAGGCCCACTGACAGGGTGCCAAACTCCTGAGACTGTCCACCTTGATTATAGTGTCCAGAGCCCTCGGGAGCACCCCTGTTTGAGAGTTTGTTTACTGTGGCAGTTAGGCGATACCCCTGAGACGTACATATGCACAGTTCCTGGAATGACCTCCTGACTCATTTTGAAATCTCTTAGCCATAAAAACTCTTTTGTATTTATTTTTCTCTCCTGTTGGTCAAGGTCTTTTCCAAATGTATCGCTGGTTGGCACTTGGCAATAATCCTTCAATGCCAGGGAGGCTCATCCCAGGGAATAATGTCCTACTCCAGGAGAAGGTAGTAAGTTTATTTACTGAGTTTGGCTTAGAAGAGGCTACATTTGAGTAACAAGGAGGTTTTAAGGAGGTAACACTTAGGCAATAGATATTATTAGTCTAAGTTTCAATTTTACAAGAATAAGGTTCATTAAGTACAAGCATTAATATCAAGGGCTTGTCATATTGTAAGTATTTTTTTTTATTAGACACTGCCTATGTGCTCTAGATATTCTTGCCACTCTATTAGAGAATGTAGCAGGACTCCCTAGGATGGGAATTTAATATTTTGTTGGTTATTGTGCGAGTCCCCACCCACAGAGAAAACACCCTATGGCCACATGAACATATTTATCTTCCATAGAGGCAGGCATATACCCATACATGGGACTTTACATGATTATGCATAGCAGATTTATTTGAAATAGCCTAAAAACTAAAACAACACAAATGTCTATCAACATGTGAATAGATACACAAACTGGGGTATAGCCATACAGTATACTAATACTTAGTAATAAAAAGTAACAAACATGTATGAATCAAAAGTAATTATGTTCACTGAAAGAATTCAGATCAGAAAGTCCATAATTCATAAAAACGTTTATTTAAAATTCTAGAAAATACAAACTGATCTATAGTGATCATTGGTTGCCTAGGGATAGGAAGGGGTTGGCTTGCAAAAGAGCCTAAGGAAACCTTTTGGAGTGAGAAGTATGTTCATTATCTTGATTTTTATTATTTTACACGTTTATGCAGATTATTGTATGTCCATTCCTTAACTAAGTTATAAACATGCTATTACTGGGTCACGTTTCATAATTGGAATATGGATGATAGATTGATTAAAATATTATATTGATGTTATTAATAAATTTACTGAAGTTGATAATAATACTGTGGATATATAAGTGAGTTTCACTATTTTTAGGAAATAAACAATGAATTCTTAAGGGATAAAGCACCATGATGTATGTAACTTATCCTCAAATGATTCATAAAATATAATTTATTTATATGAGGAGAATAAGGCAGAGAGGAAAGGCTGGTATTGGGAGGGTCTGGGAGAATGAGAAAGAAAATGGTAAAGCAAATGGGGAAAATGTTAATATATGGCATATATACCATTATTTTTGCTAATTTTCCATAAGTTTGAAATTATTTTAAAATAAAATTTTTTTAAACTTATCAACAACAACTACAAAACAAATACTCCTGGCTCCAAGTCATGCGCCTTACCACTTTCCTAACATACTGAAGAAGTCTAACTCTGTTATCATCAAACTATATGTACCCTGTCCTTCCTCATTGCAATACTCAAATACATAATTCCCTTACTTCCTCTTATCCAGTGACCTGTCTTCCACCTTACCCTAGTCAGTTCTTTTCCTTGTCACGAGAATTAACTGTAACCTCATTATCATTATAGTTCACTCTTCCATCTCTATTTCTTAAATTTTCAGCTTATTTCCAGTCCTCTGACAATTCTTTGACCCCATTACTATAGATAATCTATTGACCTTATCTACACTGACTGCCCCCACTCACCTCAAATCTTCATTTCCCTAATTATTCGTATTAGATTCCATGATCCTTCATTATAATCACTTCTCTACTACCCTCAAATTTCCTTGATTCATTTCTTACTTCACTGTGCTCACTTGCAGAAATGTCAATCCTGAATAAACACAACTCTTGCAAATGTGTGCCTGAGTAACTGACTATCAGAGGAAAAATACAATGAACAATAATTTACTGGAGTAGCTTTAAATTTGCAACCTCTTGCCTCTCTGTGGTCATTAGTACTGTTTAACATTCCTATGCTATTCTCTAGTTGATTCACTTGCTCACTTTCAAAGACTATTTTATAACTTCCTTAAATGTCCCATATCTCTGCATCTTTGCTCTTATCTAATGATCTTGCCTTTTCTTTCCAAGAAACTAGAAGCAATCAGGAAAGAATGTTAGCATGATGCCACCATACAACTCTCAACATACCATCATCTGTATCCATAACCAATTTGATTGTTCCACCTGTGCATTATAAGTAGGTTTGCCTGGGACCATTCCACTTTTCCTCAAGTGGCTCCCAGTTTGGGTAATAATTGACATCTTATCTCATCACAGTCAGAATAATAATAATATTAACTATATCAGAAAAATAGGTTTCAATTCTTCTTCTCTCCTTCTTTCTTAAACTTAATCTAGCCAGGCTTTGTTCCTACCACTTCATTCAAGTATCGATTTTACATTGCTGTATTCAATGATCAGTTCTAGGTCAAATCTTACTGGACTTATCAGCACCATTTGATAGGATCGCTCACATTTCACTTTTTGTGAGAGAAACCCAATCTTTACTCTTTAATGGGGTCACCAATATACCTTTCTGCTTCTTTTACCTGATTGACTTCTGATTTTCAATTGCCTTTGATACTTCCTACATTTCTCTATGACAATTAAATATTTTTGTGGACTAAGATTAAGCTCCTTTGCTTCCATTTAGATAGTGTGTTAGATTGATTGCAAATATACACTTCATTTATTCCAAGTCTCAAAGCAGTCCTCTGAAATGTGACACTGAGGATTCTGCCATCTAAAAGGGGAATCTATTTCTCAACCCTTTAATCTCCTTGTCTTTAAAAGAGTGATACAGATGTACAGTTCGGAGTCTAGGTCACCTTCTCTTTGGGAACTCTGTGATCATTATGTTAACAAGACTGATTTAGCTTTCTGGGTGAAAGGAAATACATGGTTCTATCATATAATATATATTTGTCTCAGTCGAGTGTCAAAAAGTCATCAAATATGTTAAAGAGACCAACTTAGAAAACCCAGTTCCCAACCAACCTGACATTTGAGCACTGTCATATAAATAAGGACATCCAAGATCAACTGAGCCTACACTAAATCAGCAGAATGGCCCAAGTGATTTATAGCTATGAGAGCAATAATGAATACTTCCTGTTTTAAGCCACTGAGTTTGGAAGCAGTTATTTACCTGCACATATGTATAGGAAAGGAAGGACATAGGGTCAAATCCTTCAAACTGCTGGAATGCCTGGAAACAAGACAAAAGTTTATCTGCCTGCAATAATCTATTTATTATAGCCATCAGATAACAGAAAGCTCTTTCATCTGCTGGGTTCCTAGATATTTTTTAAACCAAGAATGTGAAGAAATGGATGAAGGAAGATTTGGGGCCATTAGTGATTAAAGCTTAAGAATAAGTTCTAAATACCTGGGGAACTGAAACTGAGAGTTTTCATCCTTATCAATTCAAAGTTTGCCTTGTAGAGAACCTAGAGGCTTTCTAAGAACAGAGCAAAATAAATTTAAAAGTTATTTCAATCAATAGAAAGTAAAGAGAATAGAAATTATTTGAATATTAATTTACAAAGAAAAAAAGTGAATATGTAAGAAATAGAAAACAGTAACAGGACATTGTAACAAGGGATCTTGCCCCCCCAAAATAATACCCTTTTGTAAATTTCTAAACTCGCATGCTAAAAACTATTTTAATGATTTTGTTTGATATTTAAAGAACAAATAAATATGCTTTTAATTATTGGATAAATTTTTAACCACATAAGTTTGTTTTAATTCATTATAAAATTCCCCTTAGTTTTGTCTAAAATCTATTGAGAATTGGTACCTCTAAATAGATCCCATTACATAATACATTAACATAATTTTATATCAATCAATACATGTTTTCATATTATTAATTGACATCTAGGAGAAAACATGGCTCTGAAAGAAAAAGATTTGAAATTTTATGAATGATGGAGGATGGAGTAAAATCTGGAGGTTGGATCATGTTGGGGCTCAGAAATTATGCTGTAACGAGGGCAGGTACAACATAACAACATAACTGCCTCTATGATTGCGAGAGAGGGGCGGGTAGAGAGAGAGAGAAATGGCACGCACAAACAAATTTTACTTAGTTCAAATACAACAATGATTTTAACTTTTACATTAACAACTGTAATTTTTAAAATTAAGTGTGGATCTTCAGTGGCAACAAATACACTTAGCAACCGGATCTTGGTTACTAATACCATATCCTTCTTCAATAAAAGGAGCCAAGGTTCCTGACTGATTCTAGCACAAGGGCAGCAAAGAGTCAAGATGAGTATACTGCATAATAGTGCCAGGAAGTAAGAAAGAGCTCAAACAGACAAACAGACAATAACAAACAGAATCATCTCCCACCCACCCCCACCTCACACATACGTAGATGGGGATATGTCAAAGGCACACAGGAATCAACTGAGACCGCTCCTAGTCCAAAACTGAAAGAATTTGAGCCCAAAATAAAGTAGTATTTGCTTATAATGTAAAGTATATAATAAATATCCATGGCTAAATGAATTTGAATAAATAAATGAATTTGAGAGAAGAAGCAAATCTCCCGTAAAGAAGAATTTCAATTAATTTGGGTAGATACTCTTCCCTCAAGGAGGTGGCACATTACTATCCACATCTTAAGTGCAGGATGTGCATAGAAACTTCTAAAGAGTATAGTATGAAAGCAGGGAAAAAAGAGTGTCTTTATAGTGAAGAAACCTAGGAAATACTGTCTCAACCCTATGATCAAGGTTAACATCAACAGTGGCATTGCTTAAGAGCTACAAAAATTTGAATAATGTATGTTTACTTTAGTTAATAGAAATGTATCAGTATTAGTTCCTTAGTTGTGATGAATGTACCATACTAATCTTAGATGTTAATAATAGAGGAAACAGGGTGGGGAATATATGGGAAATCTCTGTACTATCTTCATAATTTTTCTGTAAATCAAAGACTATTCAAAAATTTTAAAAAGTGTATTTGAAAAAATGGAATGTTGAATTCAATTACATATGAAAGAGTTAAAAATAAGTTTGTTTTATGTAAAAGTGGGAACATTAAGCCTGCTTGTCTTTCCACACATGCCACAAATTGCTCTTCAGTGGTCTGCAGATTCTTCCATGGAGCATTAGCACTTTGCGGAACATAATTGGAAATTTACTGACCTAGTGAGTAGAATTATTCTGAAATTCATGAAATGGGTCTGATAATGCTTGAAACCTTGTAGGAGAAAAATTATGGACTTAAGCACTTATTTTTGTGTTCTCCATAAAGTACACAAGACCAATAAAATTAGATACTCCTGCTGTCGTCTAAGCTAGTAATATAAAGAACAAATGAGAAAAAAAAAATAGCCAAGCCTAATATCCTAAAGATAAGAGCCTTCTTATGTATGAAACTGTCATATATCTGAGGTGCTTTGATACACAAACATTGTGAAATTACAGATTATATCTGCCATAATTTTTTAATTGCTCTTCATTGGCCTGTATGGTCATTCCTTTAATACAGTAGGTGTTGAAGATGGGGGAGTCAAAATAAATACACTGTAATGCTATCCTATCAACTCTTCTGAGATGAATGGGAAACTTGTGGTTTAGGTAGGCCAATTATTTACTAAGACAAATCACATATCAATCACTGATCAACTTCATGTCTGGGCAGATTGCAAGACACGTGGAGGCAATTAGGTATTGATTAATTCTCTATTGCTGCTGTTCAAGTTCCAATAGAGTCTCATTGTTCTCCATGGTATTACGGTATTGATCTTAAGGTAAATTTGGAACATAATTCCTTCCCAACTCTACTCTCTCATATTTGCTCAGTATAAGAACAGTAATTCAGATAATATTTTCCCTTATCCTTACAATACAAAATCAAAAGTCCTAGAAACAAAAGATGTGTATCTATGTGTATATGTGTATGTTTTCACAAGCAAAATGTGAACTGAATTAAAAGAGTTCATTTATGGTCTTCATTTATCCTATTTTAGTGTGAATATTCATTACAGATCATGGCTAATATAATAATATATTAGATTTTGGAGGTGTCTTCTGAGTCCCCAATAACAATGTTATGTAATATATAAGCATGCAGTGTTTTAACTTTGTAAATCTCAGAAAATTTTTGGATTGAGAAAAATATCTGTGCCAATGAGGTTTAGATAAGGGGTTTTGGGATTATTATCTGTTTAGTGTTGGGTCTTTGGATATTTTTTCCCCATCCTTTGGATACGTTTACCTAGCCTAGGTCACTTAGTGCCCATTATGTTATCCACACCAGAATATTTGAATGGCTAGTCCTTCTTTCATTCACCTGTATGACCAGGCATTCCAAGATAGGAATATATAGTACTTGGTTAATATTTTATAGATATTGTGATTACTCAAAGCCCAATTAACAGCAAAAACTAGTAGAGACTACTAATAAACATTAACACATTGAAAACCTGGAGAGTGTTTACTTCCCAAATTATTTAATTTTATTTCACTATTCCAGGTTTTGAAATCATGCCTATAAATGTAATACTCAATAAATTCCAAAAATAAATCATTTGAGTGTTTAATTTGCTTACACAGTGTAACTTAACTGAAATAATTGTTTTAATATTATATTCCTTAACATTGGTGTGAGATCCTTTACCAAATCTACATTCTGCTGAGCACGATTTTAGTGCAATTTCACTGAATATAGAAACAGTATAAATGAATATAACACATTTGAGTCCTAATGAGTTTGAGGATGTGGAGGCAAGTTATTTTATATATAACTGATTTAATGAAAATGATTTAGAGATCAATAAAAAGCTCTGTCTACCAAAAATCCTTAGCACACAAACTTTCTCCAGGCATTTCAGTGCTCTCTCAGTTATTCTTCTCACCACTCACCAGTATATACTCAACAAATGTTTATACAAGAACACCTACATGAAGGTGGCAAAAGTGCCGATTTAAAGTCTTAAGTGTATTCTAAAATCAAGTATTCGTAAGGTTCATTTGCCAAACCACCGATTCTCAGTATTTTGTAGTTGAAAAAGCTTAGGCCTTGGAATCAAACAATTTAAAATTAAATTCTGAATCATTCCTTCAGACAAATTAGTCAAATTCTTTGAGCCTGAGCCTTCTCATTTGAAAAACTAATAGAACAAGACCTACTTTACAACATTGATAGGAGTATTTTATAAATCTTTTTAAAAGTGTCTAGGACTGTGCCTGAACAGAAAAGCAGTTCAATAATAGGAATATTTTGATAATATTTTAGCACTGGCTTATGTGCCTGGGTACAGAAAAAGAAGAAAGTGATAAATGGAAAGGTAAAGGAAAACTATTATCTCATAGGAATCTGTCACCTGTATAGGTGGTTAATATTTTCCTTATTTGTTCTAAGGAACCATGTATATGAGTTGGGATTCTCTCATTATCCAAAATAATGAAGTTATATGCATTGCTTCTATCATTTAGGAGAACATAAGTCAAATATGGCACTGGAAACATCCAAGTTTGAGAACTCTATTTTAAGATACAAATAGTTCCCTTAACTCTATTTTAGTTGCAAGGATTATTCTTCACTCTGTTATAAATACCTTACCATTAATGATGCATATTTCTCTTTAAAGGAGCATGACAAGTTAATATTTTGATGGTAAGAAAAAAACTTGAATAAAGTATCTTATAAATCCAGTGTGGACTGGCTTTATTATAGTACATCAATGAATGCTATCTACATACAGAATTTGGTTTGTGGATGGCACGCAAGTGTGATATAGTATTAGCAAAGGCATTTGGGGACTATTCTTGTTTTTGGTAACTTTGTGAATTGATAGAGAAGTACTGAAAGCTGTGGTATGCACTTTGCTATGCTATTTTGCCATACCAAGTAGTAATAAACTCAATCTTTTCTGTCTCATTTAGCTCTGATAGAGTCATTTAAATTTAAAATGTTCTCAAATAAAACAAGCGTCTAAGCAGCAGTAAAATTCAACCACAAAAATATGTATTGCCTGACTGACTGTGACATCTGAAGGGAATACATGCCCTTAGATCACTGAGGACTTTCACTTCAAACTGCTGATTTCTTTTCAGAGACACAATAAATCTCTCTTTTGTGAAATATCAACCCCGTGGTGCTTCATACTCTACCTTGGAGTAGTAGTTGCCTTTCTTTTTATTTTAATAAAATTGATCATCAAAGGGATAAATCAAGGAGACATGAAAAGAAAAGTCCTTGAATCTAATATATTTATGGGTTTTAAAAACAGACTTAGATTTTGATCTTTTCTCATTTGATCAAAGAGTGTTTGATACCCTTTGAAGGGAACTGTGTTATTAGACTCAACTTCATTATGACAAAAATGAAAGAAAAATTCCTACTTGTACTATGCATTGTATATGTGTTTTTATAGAACAAGTTCAGATATATACATATATTTTTTATTTAAAAAATCTAATTGATGTTCTTGGTTAAAGAGATGCCATACATTATAGAAAATAGAAAAAGAAAAAAATTAATTGAATTCAAAATGAAATAAATGTGAGACTATCCATTATTCTCTGAATATTTTACAATTAAATAATGTTTATAAATATCTCACACTACATAAGTGATAAACTATAATATCCCCTGACAATTATTTTCTCAGTATTTTTTCTTCAAGAACCACATAAGTAGTTATAAATTAATTAACAATTTATAACAATTAATTAGTTATAAATTAATTAACAATTTATAACAATTGATTTTTTTTTTTAACTTTGAACTTAAAACTCAGGCTCTAGTCACTTAGTCACTTCATTAAAAATAAATCTCCTTAGGTTCTAAGGAACACCCTGGAATAATGTGAGGTATATTGGAGAGTACAAAAATTGTTTAATCTCTTAAGATGTCAAAAAATGGAAAACAATTTAATTATGTATTAAATCATTCTTTTACCATTTTATCTGACTTACAACCCCATGGAGGCATGTAGTATTTTAATTTAACATTTAATTAATTTTCATAATATGATAAGTGGCATGACATATACATACATGGGTATAACTTGAGTTCTTGAGCTTACAATATAATGCACAATGCATTTTATTTCTCTAATGCATCTAGAATGTATATATAGTGCATTAGCCACAGTTCTAAAGAAAAACAGAATGGACAGAATATATATATATATAATGCTAAGAGATTTGTTTTAGGAATTAGCTCATGCAACTGTGGGAGTTGGCAAGTCAGAATTCTGGAGGTAAGGCCACAAGTTGGAATGTTCTACTACCATAAGAGAAATAAAAACTTATATAAATAAATAATGTGTGATTTACAGAAAGTTTGTCAAAAATCTTAGAAGCAAGTAGAGATAAAACAATATCAAGAACAAAGTTATAATCAAAAAGACAAACAGTAACAAATGTTGGCAAAGTCGTGGACAAACTGGAACCTAATATATTGCTGGAGAGAATATAAAATGGTGCAACTACTCTGGACAATAGTTTGGCATTTCCTCAAAATAATAAACATAGATTTATCATATGGCCTAGGAATTCTACTCCTGGGTATGTACTCAATGGAAATGAAACATATCTCCACACAAAGACTTAAATGCAAATGTTCATAGCACTATTCATGATAGCCTCTAACTGGAAACACCAAAATGCTGTCACCTGATTTGTGATTAAGCAAAATGTGGTGTATCTACACAATGTAAAATTATTCAACAATAAAGAGTAATGAATTACTGATACAAGCTACAACATGATTGAACTTTAAAAATATTAAGCTAAGGGAAAGAAGGAAGTCACAAAAGGCCACCTAGTGTATAATTCTATGAATGGTTCAGAATAGGCAAATCTATAGACAGAATGTTGATTGTGCTTGCCTAAGTCTGGAGGAGTGGAAGTGGGAGGAGTTAATGGGGAGGGAATACTATTCAGTGAGGTTTCTTTATGAGGTGGTGAAATGTCTAAAATTAGACTATGGAGATGGCAGCACAATGTTTTTTATTAGCCTGGTGGAGGCCAGGAGCAATCCCCACCCAAAACTTGTTTGTATCTCAACCAATGGTTGTAAACACACCAGGAAAATAAGAAAGGTTTTATTTCTCACGAAGTGGGATTCTTGAGGAAGAACAGAGCAGGCATAGTAAAAGGCAGGCTTTTACTGTGGCTGGGAGTTGGGGCTGTACTTCCTGCTCTCGCGTCAGTCTTCATGTGGTTGAGCTTCAAACCTATGCCAAAGGAGAAACAATAAGGACTTTCTTACTGCCTTACCTAGATGTGGGGCAGAAGGGGAAGGGAGAGAGATAAGGCTTGAAAGCTGCCAACTATGAATCATAAAAATGTCTTCTACTTTATCGCACATTTTATTCCTAGGAGCTTTATTCACAACAGACGAAATTTTTAAAAAATCCAAATGCTCATCGATAAAGGAATGGATACAAAAATATTGCATATGCATACAGTGAAATGTTATTCAGCAGTAAAATAGAACAAAAATGCTGCCACTTGCAACAAAGATGAATCTCAAAGAATTTATGCTGAATGAAAGGAGCTGTTCACAAAAGAATAAATGTTGTATGATTCAATTTGTATTAAGTTCTTTAACTTGCAAAGCAAAACCATAGTTAAAATAATCAGAAATGTGGTCACCTCTGCTGGGAGGGATGGACTGGTTAGGGCCACAAGGGATCTATGTGGAGTGATGGAAATTCTTGCTGGGTCTTTGTGTTAAATAAGTGCATATCTTGGTCAAAAGTATGAAGTTCAGATATGTACAATGCGATGAACAGCAGTTTTACCACAAAAATACTATAGAATAGTAATAATTATTAGAGGAGCTTGGAGTTGGAATAGTAGGACCTCATTTTACGTGAGCAATATGATCCAAGAAGTTGAAAATCATGCATAATAGCCAACACTTATTTAAAAAGTATTTCTTATAATACCATACTTATTACATATTTTTATAAAAAAGGCAAAAACTACTCTACTAACAATAAGTAAAATTAATCATAGAAATAATTTTGAACACTTTTAATTCTGTCTCTTTCTGCCTTTATATTTTTCACTTCCCAATCATATATAATTGAATTTGCATCAGTTTAATTTGCATAAAAGGAGGCCCTACTGTATTGAAGAATCAATAATAATGATAGTTGTTGAAGCTAGGTGATGAGTCCATGAGGTTTTATTATACTATTTGGCTTAGTTTGTATATGTTAGAAAATTCCCTGAATGGAAAATTTTTTTAAGTCTTTCATTGGCAAGGATGAATGGCAATGTCTGAGACACCATGGAATTCTCTACAACAGAAAGTAGTATGGCAGTTTGGTTCTCTTTGGCTGAGAATATGTAACACACACTAGTGGATTGGAGGCTTCATCATTATGACAGACAACTACAACAAGGTTTAACACTTAGATAAAGAGAGCTCACTCAGATAATATCGTGGAAATATATACCTAAAAATGATTAACGCAGGTGAAAAGAGGTGCCTTATTCTCCTAAACAAATAATACTACTGTCTACTGTCATGTGATGACTTACGTTTATACTTCTACATATTTTTGTACATTTTTAGAATATATTTAATATGTTTATTGATTCTAATATGTAAACTTGTGAAATACCTAAGATTTCAGTTATTAATAAAAAAGACCATATTTATGAATTGCAGTAATTTAAATATCAAATATTTTACTCATGCATTTGATGTAGGGTCATATCTTTAGGTGTTGGCAACAGTGTGACTCATCATCTCTGCTTTTGCTCAATTCTTTCTGAAATCATAGGCTAAGTACATTATTCAAGATTATAGCATAACCTTGCTACATATTTGATGCCTGAATTTCTTATTCCTAGATCAATTCCATACTAAAATATTGTTTCTTTTTTTCATGTTAGAAGGGAACACCTATATTTTGAAAAGTCACTGTCACACCTCATATAAAGACATAAAGGTATTATTTTAGAAATATTATCTTTCATGAGTTCAGATAAGTATTTTAATATTTTAGAAGTTCATATATTTTCTTCCAAAATCACATAAATATGTATTGAATATAACATAAATGTAAATATGTGTTCTACAGTATAAACCAGGTGTTTTATGTCACTGCATGTTTATTATCATTATTTTTTTATTTATTTTATTTTTAAGGGATAAATGGTTAAATGAGAAATATAGTATGAAAATGAGCTCATTACTCAGATTTGGTGACGACCTTCAGTTTATCCTCAAATAATCCATTAAAATAATCAATGCAAGTTCCCTTATCTTTTCATTCAAAGTAGATTAATACATTAAATGAAATAATTTTAGGCCTTGGAGTCATAACAAAGGAGGTCAGATAGGATAGTTGAATTACTAAATTATGCCAGAGCTTAGTCAATAATATTTGTACTTAGAGTCTTCAGAATTTAAAGTTATAAATAATAGAAAATATGATAGCTTTTAAATGAAAAAAAAAATGATGACAGTCATATTTGTAAATATCAAGACACAGCCCAGCTGGAACAATTAAATTATTTCATTTTAAGAATATTTAACTCTTCATTTTCATTTGCCCTCCCTTGTCATCTTATTCTCACTTTCCACCTACTGCTTTCAGAGGCCCTGCTCCACTAGCCTGACAGATAATGTTAAAATATTTGTAACTTTTTGATAGCCTTTGTGTTTGGATGCGCATAAATGAAGGAAGCTAGTAAATCAGCCAAAGCTAAAAAATATTGCAGAATAGGATTAATTTCCTGTAAAACTTGACAATCCTGTAATGGACTGCTTTTCTTTAAAGTATCTTTCTTATGTTGAATGAAGTACAAATCATCATGTAAATCTCTGTACCTTTCCTATGCCTCCACATCTCCGTATCCAAAAATAAAGAAGGACTCAAAGCTCACTTATGCCCTGCTTCCATTAGTAGGAGAAAAGGAGGTACTTTAGAATTCTGCATGAGCTTTGCATGATCCCTCCACTCCTTACCTATAACACTCACAGAATCATCATCAAAAATTTAGCGGGGCACTATCAATATATTCTACCGTGTACTATATTCTCACTTCCATGAGTCTCTACCAGAACCCAAGATACCCTGACTCATCTCTTTTGGGCTCTGTGCATCCTCTATTATGACCATATTAACTGCCCCTTTCCACCTCTCAACATTTTCTGAATTTATTGCCTGTAATTCAGTCTATTATCAGAAAAGTACCATACAATTCTTCATCATTTACTAGCCCGTCAATCCATGTCCTTAGCTGGAAAATCCCCAACCCTGAGTAAATCCTGCACCTGCACCACTGCCTCTGCTTGGTTGAAAAACATGCACACACACAGATACACATACACATCCATAATGATAATGACTGGTTTCAATTTAAGTAAAAAACAACATACATTTAATGAGTTCTAGTGCTTCCTGTCACTCTGACCACATTCCTTAATCCATTTATTCTTCGAGTCACACTAGTTAGTTCTTTCAAACTTTAACTTTTCTCTTAAAATGCCAACATCCTTTCTCATATCCTCAGTCTCTGCTGATGAATTTATTTCTTCTGCCTTAGAAAAGAGAAACAATCAGAAGACAATTTCCCACACTTCTACAACTGATAGTCCAAACTCTAAATCTTTGTTCAACATTCTGTCATACTGTCTGTAACAATGAAAAAGCAGCTGACTTTCCTTTCTAGGGCCAACTTCTCCACATGATACTAGTCTCATCACTTCTAACCTATTTAAGGACATTATTTCATCTATAATTAACAATAATTCCTTCTTCTTTCCACATTAACCTTCTTTTTCTGCTTATCATTCCCATCGTATACAAATATCCTGATTTTTAGTGGGGGGAGGGGCGGGGAAACAAACACGAAATCCACTCTCAACTTTGCTTCCTTCCAAAGTATTAACCTATTGTCCTGCTCTCTTAACAGTTACCTGAGCTCATTGTCCATGGCTCCTCTCCCATAATTTCTTCCTAAGATCAAGAGTCAACTTTCTCTCCAATTGTCTTTTAGCACTTGTCAAGGCCACACATGGTGCTAAATCCAGTGGTCAATTACTAGTCCACATCTTGATTTACCAGCATTCATTGCAAAGTTGTTCCTTCCTTCCTTCTGGAAATGCACCTTAAACCTTCCTTTTGGAACACCATTGTCTCTTGGTTGCCTCATCACAATGAATAAGCCTTTTCAATTTTCTTTGCTGGCCTCACTTCATCTCTCTGGTATCTCAGAATTCATAACACAGATGTTTTCTCCCCTCTTTTCCTTCACACTTTTGGAGATTTTTTTCTAGTCCTTTGGTTTTAAATACCATCTCTGTGTTGATGCCACACAAATTATATCTACAGGTAGGATCTATCCCTTGAACTTCAAATGTTTATGTACCTGCTTCTGTGACATCTTTACTTTGATTTGCAGTAAATAACTCAAAACTAATTTTTATTTCCTACCTCAAAATATGCTCCTTTCACTTCTTACCCACCTTAAAAGAGGAAACACCATCCTTCTAGTTTCTCAGGTCAAGCAATTGGGACTGACCCAAGATTCAACTTTCTCTCATATGCCACATTCAACCTCTCCACTGTTGATGCTATCTTTAAAATATCATGCGAGTCTGAAGCTTTATTACCTACCCATTTTTCACCTTGGTCCAAGCCACCATCATTTCTTGTTTGGATTACTATAATAACTTTCTAATTGGCACCCTGCTTTTTCCTCCCTTTCCTACAAAACATTCTTAAGGCCCTCTGATAATCCCCCCTGCTTCTTTCCTCCCTTTTCTTCGAAACATTTAAAGCACCAAGAGTAAACCTTTAAATACCTAAGAAAATTATGTCACCTCTGTGACCAAATCTCTCTCATGGCATTCTACCTTATTCAACATAAAAGCCAATGTCCTCAAAATGTTCTACAATTCCTACATTATCTAAACCCTCACTAATTCTTGGACCTTAATTTCTATTTTCCTTACTCTTGATCACTTGATTCTGGCTACACTGACTTACTTGAAGTTCCATGTGTATGTCAAGCATGTTCCCACTTCTTTTGCATTTGCACTTTACAAGAAATGCCATTTCCGTCCCTCTGTCCTTTAGTTCTTCACATCTCTGTTCAAAAGTTATTTTATCATTGAAATCTTCCTTTTAAAAATCCATAAAAAATAGCAACTCTTCTATTTCCTATCCATACTCCTAATTTTATTTTCTGCACAATGCTTTACTACTGATTGATATGCCATGTGTTTACTTGTTTATTTTCACAATTGCCCCTTGTCCAGATGTATGCTCAATGAAAGCAGAAACTCTGTTTTATTCATTGCTAAATTCATTGCCCTTTCAAAACTTCATGGCACACAGAAATATGCAATTAGTCATTGTTCTATGAATGCATGATGCATTGTCAGGGTTATGAAATATGATATTGTAAATTGAAGAAGAGGGGAAAAGATGCAAGATTGGAAAAATAATGGGGAAGGAAGAAGTAAGAGGCTGCCAAAGATTAATAGGTAATTCTTAAAATATATTGATCAAATGCAAATACAATAATTTTAGAATCAGAGAACTTAACTTCAAATTACAACTTTGCCACTAATTAGATATATGACTTTGAGAAAGTAACTTAAATTATTTGTGCTCAGTTTCTACCTTTGATAAATAGGGATAACATCTACCTCATAGTGGTGTAAATGTTAAATGCAATAATGCTCAAAAAAGTTTAACAACATGCTGGCCCATTGTAAGTTGTCATAACATGGTAGCTGAAAAACAACACAATAAATCATAAATCAAACCACATAAATGATTTCATGGTTCAAAATTCTTTCAAGGGGTAGCCTTATCCATCTTCTTTCTTTTACATCTTATGGGATTAGAGTACCATGAAAATTCACATTAAGAATGAAAGAAAATTTCCTTGTTGCAACTTCAAAATACACAATGTGTTATACTTTTCAGAATAGTTTGTACACTTGTAAGATCTTTAATTTAGATAAATCACTGATTATGGAATCTACATAAAAGTATTCTCATGTCTTGAAATAAGGAAGATACTGATAGAATGTATGAAATACCTGCTCTATTTTACCTCCAATTTAACTCACAATTTTTTCACTTGAGAAATTTTCCCATCACATTCCCTAGGGGACTGAGAAAATTGTACTTGTAAGATGTTACAAAAAGAAACTTCCATGGCCTTCAAGTACAAGCTACATTATTTATTATCAGATCAATGTTCTGGCAGTGTTGCTTGTAAGGAGATATACTGATTTAATCTTGAGATCATTCAGGTGAGTGCAGTTTTGCCTTGGGCTATAGGATAAGGAATGTATCTTACTTTCCTAGTGCATTTGAAATCAAATTCATTGAAGAAAATATTCAGATTTACAGCAGTTGTTACCCATTATAACTGTGTTTCTTTGTCAGTATAATGGAATGAAAAATTAAATTGTCAATCAAATTATTGTCATATGAGTGAATCACAGAATTTTGACAAAGGCATGGCTCTCTAGGCAAAAATGAAAATTATTAATTCAACATATAAGCTAGATATTAATTCTATTTTTATGAATATGAAAAACCCCAATGCATAGCTTCTTTCATCAGATGCTGAGCTGTTTTTAAATATCAACAATATTTTGAACATCATTGATTTATTATTAATACTGTATGATAAAATCTGAAAACATCAAAAAAGCACTTATAGGTATACATTCAATAATCCTAATAAGCTAGTATTAAATTAAGGCATTTCTGATATAAAATAAAGGAAATAAAAACAAAGATGGGTCCATTCACAAAGATCACAAAGCAAACTAACAAGTCCCTGCAACAGACAAATCTCATTTCAGTGAAAGAAAACAGGAGAGTAATGCATCTGGTTAATGGGTGAAGCCCAGTTTGCATAATAATCATACACCACCCATCCCAATTCTCACATATCTTTAATATCCACTATTGTGGCCACAAGACCACCACCTTTAAGATAAGCCATTTCTCAGGATATGGTACTAATCTAATTTTTATTTTTGAAAAATTGAGGCCTTCTTTAGCTCACTAAATAGTTTCACATGAATTTTATTATTGTTCCTGGCACTGTCAGCTTTCAATAAATTCTCCAACCTCAACATTTATAAGTGCTTTGTTACCTGCAGCTTTTACCCCTCCTCTTGAGAGTTGGAGATAATAGCTACACCCAAGCACTGAAGAAATATTTTCCTGAATATTGAGCCCCTTTCCTACTATGTTCTACCAACTATTGTGATATCCTCATACTCTCTTTTGTTAGAGCTCCATGATACTAAACAAAGTATCACTGTAATTTTCAATTATTAATAAAGTAGATTCTTGTTATTCATGGCAGTTATGTTCTAAAAATTCTGAATTAGCAAATATTGAACCATTGTCCCTAAGGGAAATACAAGGTTAATTTCCTGGGAATTTTTTGTCACAACATTTTTTAACTGATCAATATGTAATCTTGTTTTATGTTTGTTTTTGTTAAAGACTTCATATAATTTTTGTTCCTTCCTTAAATTCATACACAATGATTTCTAAGGAAGTTTTTTGTTTCACCAGCCTTTACAGACTACCCCCATCTAACCTCATTTAGAAATAGTATCACTGCCTTCAGAACATATTAGAGCAAAATTTAAACAAAGCCTTTGCACATAAATTTAATCATAAATTGTCCTGTGGGACAGGTAATTGGAGCTCAATATATAAGGCTTACCTTACACACATATTTTCTGTGAAAGGCACATCACAACCTTCTTGTGCTTAGCAATATTAGACAGCTCTTCTGCACTATAATTGGGGTCCAGTATAGAGAGCAAAATCACAAAAAAAGCCAAAATGTGAAAAATATGGCACTAAATGTAGCTTGAGAACATGCATGGCAGACAACTCAAATTTTTCATTGCTCTACGTGTCTGTGAATGACTGCAAAGTCACTGTGGATATTGATTTTGCAGTTATAAATACATTTTAGTGAGTAGGCAAGTTTGTAAACACAGAACCTGAGAATAATGAGGATTTACTGTACTTCCTTCTTTTTTGGGTAAGTAGATTTGATGGCTGGTTTTTATATCTAGTTTAGTTTTCTAGTGCAGATTTTGCTTAAGTTGAGCTTGTTCTTGTGCTATCTGAACCCATTCTCTAAAAGCCTAACCCCAAACTATACTACCTCATATAACAGAGTAATCAGTTTGTAAAGTGTGTGTAGATTTTATAAGATTAAAAAAAAGTCTGGGGGTGGGGGGGGGGTTGTGGTATGATGACATTGGACTAACAGGCAGAGCTCAATGCTCTTACAAAAACAATGGAGAAAGAGCCAAAATCTGCCCAAGGGAACTGCTTTAGGGGTCAGCAGACCAAGACAGTGCTACAGAACTCTCAGGAGGGTGAGGGATAGAGAGATGAAGAAGCTGAAACAAGAAATGTGAGTTACCAAGTCCCTGTTTCAGCTAGGAAGGGCTCCCCTCCCTTACCCTCAAGATATTAAGCAGGTGTAAAACCCCTGGCTCACTGCAGCTGACTGAGAGTGGAACAAACATCTTCCTTCCTGTCAACTGTTTCAAGGGAAAAGGGAGGGGGAGTTGGGAGGTTTTTCCTAAGTGAATTAGGCCAGCAGAGGCTGCGTTGAATCTCCACTCAGGAGATTCAACACAGGAATACAGGAAAGCCCAGACTGAAACACCTCTGTGGAAAGGTGCACTGATGAGCACCTTCTGCTGGCTGGTTTGGAAATTGCATGGACAAAAACTTCTCGGTTTTCTCTGTATCCTTACCTCTGGGAGAAAATATGCACCCCACTAGTGCATCTCTGGCCTGTTTTTGATAACTTAAGCCAGGTAATTTTAAAGAATTAGAATAAGTTGAACCAAATATCAAAGAAAAGCTGTGGGGGAAAAAAAAAGAGAAAGAAATCATCCATCAGAGCAAATTCACCAATAGAGATAACTAGACATCAGCAAAAAATTTACAAGCCATACTAAGAAACAGGAAGAGGTGACCCAGCCAAAGGAACTAACTAAATATCCTAAATATCCTGAAGACAATTAGTGATAATCACACAACTCTCCTAAATCAATTCAAAGAGTTTAAAGAAAATATAATTAAAGAAATAAAGGATATTAAGCAGATACTGCATGAGCATAAAGAACAATTTGAAAGACTGCACAGAAATGTAACAGATCTTATGGGAATGAAACAAGAAGGATGAGATTAAAAATATATTAGAGGCACATAAGATCAGATTTGACTGCTCGAAGACAGAATTAGTGATTTAGAAGATAGAACATCCGAACTGGAAAAGAGAGGAAAAAAGAATAGGAAAAAAATGAAACAGAGTCTCATGGAATTGCATAACAATGCAAATCACATAAACATTTGTGTTATCGGTGTCACAGAAGGAGAAGAGCATGGAAAAGGGGCAGAAAGAATATTGGAGGAAATAATGAATGAAAACTTCCCAACCCTTATGAAAAACACAAATATCAACATCCAAGAAGGACAACATACCCAAAACAGAATAAATCCAAATAGACCTACCCCAAAACACTTAGTATTCAGAATTACAAATATCAGAGTAAAGAGAGAATTCTGAAAGCAGCAAGAGAAAAGCAAAGCATCACATACAAGGAAATTTGATACGATTAAGTGCCCATCTCTCATCAGAAACCATGGAGGCGAGAAAAAAGTGGTATAATGTATTTAAAGTACTGACAGAATGAATAAAAAAATATGAGCTGTCTATATGTTGTCTACAAGAGACTCAGCTCAGATGTAAGGACACAACCAGGTTAAAAGTGAAATGTTGGAAAAAGTTAGCCCTTGCAAGTAGTAACCAAAAAAGAGCTGGAGTAGTGATACTATTATTGAACAATATAGATTTCAAATGCAAAACTGTTATAAGGGATGAAGAAGGTCATTATATATTAATAAAAGGGCCAATACACCAAAAAGAAATAACTGTACTAAATATTTATGCACCTACTCTGAATGCCCCAAGATACACAAGGCACACACTGGTAAAACTGAAGGGAGAAATAGATGTCTCTACAATAATAGTTGGAGACTTCAATACACCACACTCAGTGTTGGATAGAACACCTAGGCAGAGCATAAATAAAGAAACAGATAGCTTGAATAATATGATAAATGAACTAGATCTAACAGATACCTATAGAGCTTTGAACCCCAAACAGCAGGATATACCTTCTTTTCAAGTGCTTATGGATCCTTCTCCAAGATAGAACATATGCTGGGTCACAAGACAAGGCTCAATAAATTTAAAAAGATTGTAATTATACAAAACAATTCCTCTGATCATAATGAAAAGAGGCTGGAACAAAATAATGGATGGAAAAAGGTAAAATTCATAAATATATGGAGATTAAACAATACACACTTAAATAATCAGTGGGTCAAGTAAGAAATTACAAGAGAATTCAACAAATATCTTGAGATGAATGAAAATGAGAACACAATATATCAAAACCTATGTGACACTGCAAAGGCAGTGTTGAGAGGGAAATTTATAGCCCTCAGTGCTTACATTAAAAAAGAAGAAAGAGCTAAAATTGAAGCTCTAACTGCACACCTGGAGGAATTATAAAAAGAACAGCAAACTAATCCAAAACCAAGCCAAAGGACAGAAATAATAAAGATCAGAGCAGAAATAAATGAAATTGAGAACAATAAAACAATAGAGAGAATCAACAAAACCAAAAGTTGGTTCTTTGAGATCAACAAAATCGACAAACCCCTAGCTAAGGTGACAAAGAAAAAGAAAAAAGATGCAAATAAATAAAATAAAAAACTTCTGACCACACAGAAATAAGGGAGATCGTAAGAGGATACTATGAACAACTGCATGTCAAAAAACTAGACAATGTAGAGGAGATGGACAAATTCCTAGAAGCACATAATCCACTACACCGACTCTCAAAGAAATAGAAGACTTCAAAAAATCAATCACAAGTGAAAAAATTGAAACATTCATCATAAACTTCCCAAAATTGCAAAGCTTAGGACTAGATGGCTTCACAGCTGAATTCTACCAATCATTGAAAGATTATCTAATAGCAATCTTTCTCAAGCTCTTCCAAAAAAATTCAACAAGGAAGAATGTTATCAAACACATTCTGTGAAGTCAACATCACCCTAATACCAAAACCAGAAAAAGATACTGTGGGAAAAAAATTACAGACCAGTATCTCTAATGAATACAGATGCAAAATTCCTCAACAAAATACTTGTCGACAGAATCCAAAGCACATTAAAAGAATTATAGACCACAATCAAGTGAGTTTTATCCTAGGTATACAAGGGTGGTTCAACACAAGAAAATCAATTAGTATGATAAACCACATTGTTAAATTGAAGAAGAAAAATCACATGATCCTCTCGATTGATGCAGAAAATGCATTTGACAAAATACTGAACATTTTCTTGATAAAAACACTCCAAAAGATAGGAATAGAAGGAAGCTTTCTCAATATGGTAAAGTATATATATGAAAAACCTACAGTTAGCATTGTACCCAATGGTGAAAGACTGAAAGCTTTCCCACTGATATCAGGAACCAGACAAGAATGCACACTGTCACCATTGTAATTCAATATGGTCAGATACAAGATTAATATGCAAAAATCAATAGCATTTCTATACACTACTGATGTGCAATCTGAGGAGGAAATCAGAAAAAAAAATTCCATTTATATTAGCACCTATCACAATCAAATATTTAAGAATAAACTTAACCATGGACATAAAGGACCATTCAGAAAACTACAAACCACTACTAAAAGAAACTGAAGAAGACTTTAATAAATGGAAGGACATTCTGTGTTTATGGACTGGAAGATGAAATATCGTGAGATGTCAATTCTACCCAAACTGATTTACAGATTCAACATAATCCCAATTAAATTCCCAACATTCTTTTTTGCAGAAGTGGGAAAACCAATTATCAATTTTATTTGGAAGTGTAAGGGGTCCCTAATAGCCAAAAAGATCTTAAAAAAGAAAAATGAAGTTAAAGGACACTCACTTCCAGACTTTAAAACATGTTACATAGCTACAGAGGTAAAAACAGAATGGTACTGGCATACAGACATATACATTCACCAATGGAATTGAATTGAAAACTTAGAAATAGACTGTCACATGTACAGTCAAGTGATTTTGGACAAGGCATCAAGCCCTCCCAGCTGTGCCAGAACAATCTATTCAACAAATGGTCCTGGGAGAACTGGATATCCATATAAAGAAAGAAAGAAGATCCCTATCTCACACCTTATACAAAATTAAACACTTTTGCACCTCAAAGGACTTTTTCAAAAGTGTGAAAAAGTAGCCAAGTCAATGGGAGAAATATTTGGCAATCACATATCTTGATAAGGGTTTAATATCTGTGATATATAAAGAGATTACACAACTCCACAATAAAAATACAAAGTACCTGATTTAAAAAATGGGCAAAAGACTTGAAAAGACAACTGTCCAAAGAAGAAATACAAATGATGAAGAAACACATAAAATAAAATGGTCAACATCACTAGCAATTAGGGAGATGCAAATCAAAATTACAGTGAGATATCATTTCCCACCTATTAGACTGGCCGCTATTAAAAGCCAGAAAGCTGTAATGTTGGAAAGCATGTGGAGAAATAGGAATGCTTATTCACTGTTGGTGGAAATGTAAAATGGTATAGCCACTTTGGAGGACTGTTTAGCAGTTCCAATGGAAGTTAAATACAGACTTGCCATAGGACCCAGAAATACCATTGCTAGGTATATACCTAGAACCGTGAGCAGTGACACGAACAGACATCTGCACACCGATGTCCATAGCAGCGTTATTCACGGTAGCCAAAAGTTGGAAACAACCCAGGTGTCCATAAGCTGATGAATGGATAAACAAATTGTGGAATATACATGCAATGGAATATTATGCAGTGGTAAGAAGAAATGAAATTGTGAAATATATGACAACATGGATGAACCTGGAGGACATTATGTTGAGTGAAGTAAGCCAGACACCAAAGGACAAATACTGTATGATTGTTCTATTATGAACTAAATATATTATGTGAAATATAAATATATTATGTGAAATATGAATATGGGTAGAATTGTATATATAAGATGGTTTTTCTTTGAAGCTGAACAAATGTAAGTTAATGGTACAAAATTTTAATATCAGACAAAAACCCCAACAACATTATACTAAGTGAAGCAGACCAGACACAGATTCCATTTATATGAAATGCAATTATAAATTAATTTATAAAGATGAAATGAGATTAATGGTTATATAGGTCTGAGGAAGGAATGCTAAGTGGTGTGGAGTCTTTTTGGAGCAATGAAACTGTTCTTAAATTTTTGAGATGATGAATGTACAACATTGTGATTATACTAAAAGCCATTTATTGTACACATTGGATAGATAAGCCAGAAACAGCAGCTATGTATAGTGGGGGAAACAGAGAGAGATTGAGAGGTGAGGAATTTTCTTGTTTGTCTGTTTCTTGTTTATAATTATTATTATTGAAATAAGGAAAATGCTGTAATGATTGAAGTGATGAATGTACAACTATGTGATTATGCCAAATATCATTGATTATACTCTTTAGATGAATTGTATGTTGTATTAATATGTATCAATAAATTTTTTTTGTTTAAAAATTTTTTTTAAAAATTTAAATGTGACATTGTAGACAATAACAGAATAGATTTTAAAAGCTTAATAACATTAAATTAATTACTATGTTGAAACATTCAGTAAAAATATCAGTAAGCTAATTATATTTTTTGTCTATCATATTAGGAAATGAGAGTATACCTTGACTGCAGATAAAGCTAATAAATTATATAGCATGTACTCCTAAATTTGTGTGTTACAACTCATTGCAATATTTGGAACCTCTTATAATCTGTTTCTCTTAGAATGACTCTATGAATTTAAATTAATTTACTATGTTCATATGGTCTTTCATGTTGGCGTTTCACCATCTATGTATTTGATACAATATATTAGTTTGTTCTCATAATTTAGAAAGTTTATCTCTTTTTACTCAAATATATAATTCAGTGCTATTAATCATATGCACAATATTGTGCTACAATCACCATAATCCATTACCAAATCTTTCCTATCATTCCAAGTAGAAACTCTGTACAATTTTATCTCTTAAGGACAGGTCTTTTTTAGTATACATACATATTTCTCAGAATTCCAAAGAAATTAAGAAGTATCTTCTGATACATTACAAATAAACATGAGGAAATCTGAATTATTAAATGTAAACATTAGCTAACCCTTAAAATTCAAAAAAGCACCTGTTTGAGATCTAATTCAAGAAGTTTTTACCTTTAATTTTTCACAACCAAAAATAAGTCAATTAACTTTCCGATTACGGAAATTACCAACATGGTAGACTTTACTACTGAATCTGGTGGTAATGCTTGATTCAGCTATTTTCTGAAAAACATTTATAAGAAAATATATATAAAAAGAAATGTAGCTACTATAAATCAAAAGGAACACATTGATGAAGAATTCAGTGTAAATATGTGTGTCAGATAAGAATAAATCATTCAAAAAATAGGAGGAGAAATTAAAGATTTTCTTAAACATGTGAAGAGGATGTCCAACTTCACTTACAAAAGGGGAAATGAAAATCCAAACTGTACTATTACACTATTTTTCATAGCTTGAATGCAGAATTTCTGTGATACATTGTGCTGTTAAGGGTGTAGAAAAATGGATTTATTCCTGCATTTTTAGAGTAAAGGTAATTTGACAGTATCTATAAATATTGGAAAAAAACATTAAAAATCCTTACATCTTTTGATGAAGCAAGTCCTCCTCTTATAAATGAATGCATATGCAAAGATATTGATTCCATCTTTGTAATAGCCAACAATTAGAAACAGCTTAAATGTCCCTAAATGCATGCCTGATTAAATAAATTGTGGTATAATTGCCAAAAGAAATAATATGCAACCATTAAAAAGACTACAGCAGCCTTAGAGGTAATAATAAACAAAATCCAAAATATTTCTTCAAAAATGCTGCAATAGTTACAGAACAGTTTCCATAGTATGTTAGAGCCTCCATATATGGCACCAAAAGTTCCTCTGATAGTTTTCCATGCATGCCACTTCCATCAAGACATTGGAGTTTATTTCCCTTTCCTTGAATCTAGTCTAGCTCTGGGACTTGCTTTGACCCAAAGTATGCAGGGGAAGTTGGTACTGTGGGCCTAGTCCTTAGGAAATATGGAAACTTCTATGTTCACTCTCTAAGAAGTTATTACCATTGTGGAAGGGTACTCAGGCTACTTTACTGAATAATGAGAGGCCATGAAGAGAGAGACTGAAGACTGGGAAGTCATGTTTTAGGTTCCAATTGCTACTGAGCTCCCAGATCAGTGTGGACCTGTAAAGCCAGACTACCATGCTCAGCTCAGTCAGGTTGATCCACAGGAAAATGAGAAATAATAAATTATTGTTATTTTAAGCTGTTATGTTTTGAGGTGATTTTTTACATAGCAATAGAAATTGAATCATAAATTAGTACCTAGAAGTGAAATTCTGCCATGCCAAAACCTCAAATTATGTAGCATTAATTTTGAGACTAAATAATGGAAAAACAAGAAATACAATGATGAAATTATTATTGTAGAATGGAGAAAGAGACTTATTTATGTATTGGCTGAACAATTCTAAGAATGCTGCCTGTAGCAATATGGAAGACAAAATCTCATCAATGAAATTGTGGATCTGACTAAGATTTTCAGGAAGAATGCTGAAAATGTCAATTGGCTTCTATTAGTGATAAATGATAAGATATGGAAAGAGAAATATGAGATAAAAATGTAACTCTTTCATTTCTAAGTTTTCATGAATTTGCTGGATTGGAAAATAAAACTCTTTCTCATTTCCAAATTTTCTAGCCAGCGAAAATTTCTCAAAGTAAGAAGGACCTCAGGGTAAATATCAAATCTAGGGTGCAGTATGAGACCATTTATGAAGACCTCAGAAATATTTGGAGATGGAGGAAATGCCAGAGAGCAGTAGTTCATTCTGTCTTGCTTGCCCACCAATTCTTCTGCCCACAGATTGAAGTGTGGGGGACATCAGGTGGTGGTATGTGTGGAAGTTCCAGGAGCTAGAGCTATCTCCTGCTGTCTCATATTCAAACCTGTCTAGGAGGGGATGGCAGATACAACAGTTACTTAAATTCGAAGTGCTCAAACAGTTCAGCAGAGTAGCACTAGGGGCTTTACCTTTGAGGGAAGGAGAATGCTACAAGAGTAGTTGTGAAAAACAAAGATAATTTATGTCCTTCCCCACTCCCTTGTCAGCTTGGCTGCATCTTTTCTAAGGTATTCCTTCCTGGAATTTTTTTCTCCTTTCATTGTTACAAAATCTGTGTTTCCCTTCATCCAGAAGAGTTAGGGGCAGGAGGTACAAAAAGCATTTTAGTAAAACCTAGTCAGTATTAAATCTGAATCCTCTAACCTCCTTTGTCCAGGCTGCCACTTGGAGGATATGTCAACTAGTCTTGCCTGGGGGCTGCTGTTGGGAAAAAGATTAATGCATTTTGCTCAGGAAAGATCAATGCAAAATCCTTAATTTTCTAAATTTTCGGAACGTATACATAATACCCAATCCCTTTTGTGCTGATCATGACCATGTAAACAGCCTAAAGGACATAATCCCTTTCTAGGGACAACTGCATTTAATAACCAATCTGGCTTTCTAAGATGTGTATACCAGGAAAAGAGGAAAGACATAGAGTCAGGCTGTCAGCTCATTGTCCAGTAGATTCTGCAATAAAAGGCACATTGCTGTCAGATTTCAAATAATCTGGAAAGCCAAACAAATGACACAAATTTGTTTCAAAGCCCACAATAATGTGGCTGTACCAAGCTGATCAATAACCTGAAAAGGTGAACAGCAATGAGATTCACAGATAGTCAAGGAGAGGCTGAGAGTCTGAAATATTCAATCTGCCAGGAGAGACAAGGGGCTGCTCTCCATGTGATGGCAGCTCTGCTATCTTCCAGCTTTTGGCGGGAATCACAGCTCTGGCATACAACTATAGTTTCGACAACAGAAATATACAGTCTTTTCTATTGTGCCCATTATGAGGAGTGGGTTACTAGTTCCAGTACACTGATGAACCTTTGCAGCCAGTGATCACAGACTCTTGGGGGTGCAGTATCTTGAAAATGTCTGGCACCAAGTCGGTCTCATCAGAGAATAAGCCCTTGTCTTGGGTCTTTTCACAGGTGACTAAAACATTTCAATTGGCAACCACCTTCGGCTTCCACAGTTCACAGTTCCAAAGAGGGGTGTCCTTAATCTGGAGCAGTTAAGTGCCTGAGTCTGACCACAGTCGGTAGTGACCTTGACATCGTCAGGTTCATCACAGTTAGCTCTGAAGCCTAAAACAGCTACAGCAGATATTATAAGCTTTAAGCTTAGCAAAAACATTCCTGAGACAGGCCCATGAGTTTAGGGAAATCTATAATATTTGGAGGCACCTAAAATGCCTACAATTTGAAGTCATCTACTTCACTGCTTCATGCTTCACTGCTTCATGCAGTGAAGTAGGAGAAAAAAGTTTTCCATCACAAGAGAAAGCTCACTTTCTCATGTAAAGTCAAGATAAGTGATAGGACAGAAGAGATGTGTTCTTCAATATACCAAGTCCATTTCACAAGCAAGGGCTGTTTTTTTTGTTGTTGCTGTTGCTGTTTGTTTATTTGTTTTGTTTTTTTTTTGTTGTTGTTGTTTTTGTTGTTTTTAATCCTTTTCTACCTTCTTTATCGACCAAAAATGACTATTCAGGCTGGAGAACCACCAGGCATCTATAGGTCAGGCAAGTGTTCAGCAGCAAATTTTTCAAATAGTATCTAATAGTCATGTCAAAATTTCTCATTCAACACTCCAAAAATGAGTAGCTACCTTCCTTTCCATGCTGTCTTCCTTTATATACCACTTTCCTTTTCAGTTTGTATACATGTTGATAGAATAAAAATTAAAGAAAAAATAACACATAGGACTGTGCAGCACAGTGAACCTATTGTAAATGATGATCAATAGTTCATAGTACAATTATTAAAATGTTCTTTCATGAATTATAACAAATGAACCATACTAATGCAGGGGGTTAAATAATAGGGTGGCATATGGGAAATTTGTTATTTCTTTAAACCTAAAACTTCTCTAATAATAAAAATAATAATTATTATAAAATGATGACAGTTTTTCTCTGACTGCTACAAACTCAAAGGTTAGAGGCACCTGTGCTAAATCCTAATATACCCATTGGTGGCAAACAGAGGTAGAGTTTGTCCCAAACACACACTGCTCTATCTGCAGCTTTTCCTACTTGGAATCCTCTCAGGCATTATTAGTTGGGCAATTACAAGCATATGACATTAACTGCTACTATCCATTCATATATAGAAGAAGTAAACGCAACACAAAATCTTTTAACCTCATTTTTCTTTACCTTTTCTCTCAAACTCCTTGCTGTTAAATTAACATTTCAAAGATTAAAATTACACTTGCTTATTATCTCCTACCAGGACTCTGGAAATGTGAGAGGGAGGGTTCAGGAGGAAGCTGCAGCTGAGGCTAGGTAATAGAAGAGGTTGTCCCTCTCCCTGCCCCCTCTTTCTCTGGCTCCCAGGGTCCACTTCCTCCCCTGTACACACCCCACTGTCTGCGGTGCCCAGTGCTTAGGAATTTTTCTGCCCCCCTTACTTGCCACCTTGGTTCTCTCCTACATTCCTCTGCACTTTGGGTCATCCCTAGTCCAGCGTCCATTTTCTCCTTTATGACTAGAGACTTGGGTGTCTTTACCCAAGGAGAGCAGTAGGAGAACAAATCCTGTGCCTCCTTATTGTTCCCCAGCAATTTCAGCTGG
Source organism: Tolypeutes matacus (assembly GCA_026826555.1). Lineage (NCBI taxonomy): Eukaryota > Metazoa > Chordata > Mammalia > Cingulata > Chlamyphoridae > Tolypeutes > Tolypeutes matacus. Next base: position 2,473,125 of record JAKSZT010054457.1, read on the forward strand.
TGTGTGGCACTGCTGTTCTCTTGGCGACAGGGAGACCTGGGTCATATTCTTAATCTCTAAGACAGCTGAGGCTGGGCTAGAAGGGGAATGAGAAAGTAGAGGGACTAGAAAAGTTTCTTCATGCCAGTACACATGACATATTTGTTTTCAGGTTTGAGAAGCATGGAGACTGTTCCACCCAAAAACCTTTCTCTGCTTTGAGAACTAATGAAATCTTTCTCCTCCCCCCTTATGAGAGAGCAACACATGTGGCTAATATTGTTGGCCCACCCAAAGCCCAACTCTAGGGATTCTTGGATGCTTTCTCCCTACCCACAACCTAAAGGAGAGAATAACACCATCTTGTAATGTCCTTGGCCCTCCCAGAGTCCTATACCATCTTCAGGAACTTCTTTCTCTTTTCCCTCCTTTTTAGAGGAGAGACTAACAACCATGAGTACCATTTGAGGTGCTTATTGCAAACCTACTTCACATTACCTGGTTAACAATCATCTTTCCAATTCCTCCTTATAGGCAACAAAGTAAAGAAACAGTTTGGTTAGTATACTCACCACCAATTTCATCTCCATCAGCCTGTAACTCCCTCTTTCTTTTTGCGCATAGATCTCACTTGTCAGTTATTAAAATTGATCATGTTTAATATCTATATTTACTTTTTTTATCCTGAAAGTCAACACACACACACACACAAAGTTCAAACTTTCTGATAATTAAAGAAGTACAAAATATAATGTATTATGTAATGTGTTATTTTAATGTAATTATATCCAGTGTTAGTGGGAATATGGTAAAGGTAAGCAAAATCATAAAATAATAAAACAAAGTATATCACTCTCTATTCATATAATGCAATTGTAGGTGTCCATTAAATAGAAGTAGTTCTAAGTGTTCTGGAAAGGGTATATTTTCAGAGTGAACTGATTGTTGCAAAATGCAATGTTTAAAATAGAATAGGTTGTATTATCCTATATTGAAAGTAAATAAATATACAAAGCTCTGAATATATGCATAGAAAATATATTATAGGATACTCATCAAATAATTAAAAGTGATTTTTCTCTGGGAAGTAGGAAGAGGACAAAAGAAAAATAAGGAGCTTTAACGTTTTTACTTCATACATTTCTCTACCATTTGCCATTTTATGTGAGCATCAGTTATGCTAATATTGAGAAGAAAAGATAAGAGGAAAAAGTAAAGGCAGAAAGTAACACCAAAAAAAAAAAAGGAAATATACTCAAATACATTGAAAACGTCCTTTTCTTTGAGTTAGTAGACATGGCTCTATTTTCTGAAAATCTTGTGATTACAAGTGTCTGTAATAACAAAAAGAAATTTAAATGAAGAAACCAGGCCAAGCTAAAGTAAAAATTGACTGGATGCATTGTCCCTCCACCAGCCATACCATTTTGTTATATTTATTATTTTCCATAATCTTGAGACAAGCTGCATAATATATATCCTACATCTCCCTTTTTGGGGAGTGACAGCTTGGTTGGGATGCTGTGACATGGGCTCCACCCAACTGTACATGCATTAGGGTTTATTGATGAAAGACTTTTGTTTGTCCAATTCCTTTTTCTTTGCTTGGATCCATCACAGATGATCATGCTAACCATTGCACCATCAGGGACAGGGCAGACTACATTCACTCAAGAAATATTTATTGAACATCTACAATTAGCTAGCCACTTTGCAAGTCCCTTGTTTTAGTCTTAGTATCCTTGCTAAATAACTGCATTTCCAATCCAGACTTCCATGGTGAAATGGCCGATTGAATCTATGGTCATCCACACCTTCTTTAGCAAAGGATTGTTCAGTCAAACCCTTACCTGGAGCCCTGTCCTTTGGGGACTCACTTCTTGAAAGATCAGGGAGGTCTCTGATAGAGCCACTTCTGGCCCTAGTCTCAGAGCATGAATAGGCTGAAAATTTTCAAAATCATCAATTCCTGGTTTCATTGTGCTGAAGAGTTTGATTCTTAGCTTATCCTTTTCCTCTTGCATTTTACAATTAGATGAAAGGAGAAATCAGGCTGCATTTTCCACTCTTAGCTTGGAAATCTTCTCAGCTAAATATCCAAATCCATGGCTTTCAAGTTCAGCCTTCTATTCAACATCAGAACTTAATTTCATCAAGTTCTCTGCCATTTTAGAACAAGGGTTGCCTTTCATGCAATTTTCAAAAACACATTCACCATTTCCTTCTAAGTACTCAACAGAAGTATCATTAGAGTCCATATTTCTATCAACAGTCTCTTCAAAGTGATCTAGCCTTTTTATATCAAGCACCTCACAATTCTTCCAGCCTCTATCCATTACCCATTCCAAAGCTGTTTCCGTATTTTTTTAGGTATTTGTAATAACAGCACTCCATTTTCAGGTACCAAAAAGTGCTTTGGTTTCCTAGCTGCTATACAAATACCATACAATGGGTTGGCTTAACAACAGAAATTTATTTGTTAATGGTTGCAGAGGCTAGAAGCCTCATAGGATCAGTATATTTTGGCTTGCCAACAATCTTTATGGTTCCTTGAATTTTCTTTCATACGGTAAATCACGTGGCAGCATTTCCTCCTTTCTTTTCTAGGTTCCAGATTTTAGCTGCTTCTCATTGCTTCTCTCTCTCTCTCTCTCTCTCTCTCTCTGTCCTTATAAAGGACTCCAGTAATCTAGATTAAAGCCCAATCTGATTCAGTTAGGTCACACTTTAGCTGAAGTTACATCTTGACGAGATCATATTTAATATGGGGCCACACACACAGGAACAGTGGTTGGGACCTGAACATTCCTTTTGTGGGGACGTGATTCAATCTTCAATACCCCTGAATATAAAGTAGTGGAGACTGCTGCTATCTATTGTGTTAGAGTAATAGGCTGAGTAATAAGCCCCCAAAGTTGCACAGCTTGGAGTGATGCACTTTGAAGGTGGAGGACTAGACAATGAGCTAAGGAATGCTGGCAGCTTCTAGAAGCTGAAAAAGGCAAAGAAGTAAATTCTTTAAGCCTTCCAGAAAGAATACAACCCTTTTGACACCTTGACTTTAGACTGCTGAGCTCTAAAACTGTAAGAATAAATTTATGTAGTTTTAATCCACTAAATTTGTGGTAGTCTGTTACAGCAGCAAGAAGAACTTAATAAAGTAAGGACTCAAGTTTCCAATTTGTGAAACAATAAACTACACTCTTCTGCTTGAAACCATGACCATGTTTAATTTTATTGTAGACTGCTTATTAAGCGTCTCAGAAAGCATCTTTTGTTTTTATAATATTTTGATTATAGAGTCTATTTTCTTTGCTCCAAAAGTCTACTCCAAAACAAAAATAATAAAGCAAAAGATATTCTGCTTAAATATAAAAAAATTAATCTAGTCTGATGATATCAGTTCAATTGGCATTAGAAAATTGAGTACATATGTAAAATAATATATCATTTATGATAATTTGCACTATGGCTGCAATGCTACACAATATGATATAAGTTAGAATTGGATGATTTATTCATACATGCTGTTCTAAGCGGAATGAAAGTGATAAAATACTTCTTAATTCAAAAACCTTGCAGAGTAGTATTCTCTTAAAATATTTTCCTTAGTCTGGATTCTAGAAAGAGAATTCTCAAAAGAAAGCCACATACTATAAACATGTTTCCCACATATTAAGTAAATATTAAGACCTTTTAGTCCTAGATAGAGTAAGCCTTATTACTGGGGATAAAATAACCAATTACCCTCAGTTTATTACTCAGTCCTTTGTAATCAGGATTTGATAATGATGTAAAAATTAAACTCCATTGGTTAGGAAATTTGAACATAGTATAGACCATGTTAGTGTGTTGAGGCTGGAAAAGGGACAGATCTAATGAGGCATATCAGCACATCAGACCCTTTGGATTTGTTTCTTTTTACTATAATTTGAACTTTTTTATTAGGTCTTAACTATTCTTATGATGGGCTCTTTCTCACAGGCTTCTGAATCTCATGGAACAGATCCTTGGCTGGTCTTCTTACATGTTCATGAAATACACATTTGATATATAATCAGATATCTAACCAATAATAAATAGAGCAGTGGTCCCAAAAAATGTTAGTTCAGCTTATGCCATGTTCAAAAGTAAAAGTTAATAATTTAGGACAGGCATGCACTCTCAGTTTATCACAACTATTCCTTGTCATGTGACCTGAAACTTTTTCATGAAACCTGTCTACACCACAGAGGCAGGTTATTTTGCCATGGGTTCACTCTCCCTTCTCCCAATTAGATGTAACACTTCTCCAAGTTACATTATGTGGTTAATGTACCTTGGGAGCAAGAAGATTGTAATTTACTTTTTGTATCCTATTCTTTTGGTTTCTCCTTTTTCCATTGCTTTAAATAATGTCCAGTAAACATTTGTTAAATGATTGATGTCAATATTGATTTCTCCTGTAACTCTAAGATGCTCTGGGCTATAGGAAAAAAGTGAAAATCAATTGATGTGAAGAGAGAGAAACTGTCAAGTTTCTTTCAGAATGATGGAGCATAGATTCACAGATAGCATTTGACTCTTGCAATTTTTCTTGAAATAGCCTGATTTTCCCATATGCTGTAAAAATTTCTATTCCTAAGTATAAAACTCTTATCAAATGATTTCATAGGTTTCTCATGTTAACCGTAAGAGGAATTAATTTGACTATGCTGTCAAGGATGATTATCTGATATAAATTCTGAATTATTTTTTGTTTTTTTTTTGTTTGTTTTTGTTTTTACTAAGTCTTATAAGGTTACCAAAAGAGTTATGGAGAATTATAAAAGTCTACACCACAGAAGATATGGTTTATTAGCAAATACCATATGCAATCATACATTGACAAAAAAATAAATAACAGCATAATTACTGCAAGATTTTAGTGCTAAGAAATCTTGGCTTATGTACAAATGAAACAGTACCATTATTTTAGTTTGCCAAGGGGTTGCCAATGCAAAGTACCAGAAATGGATTAGCTTTTATAAAGGGGATTTATTTGGGTGAAAACTTACAGATCCAAGGCTGTGAAAATTCAAACCCAAGGCACCATCTGAAATGCTTTCTTATCAAAGTCATCTGCCACGTGTTGAAGCAAGATAGCCACTGATCTCTGTCGAGGTTTGAGCTCAGCTGAATGCAACCAGACATAAGGCTTGTCTCTTTCTGGGCCTCCTAAATCAGTCTAGGCTGTTCTGTTTTCTTCCTAAGTTCATCTGTAAGCTACCAGACATATAGCAGCGCTCCTGTCCTCTTGAGCTTCTTTGTGGGCCCAGTCTCTTGGGGTTTCACGCATAAGCGATCCTCTAGTCTTTTCTCTTACATGGCAGGATCAAACATGGCAGCTTCCTTTTCCTGTGTCTGTCTGTCTGTCTGCCTCTGTATCTCCATTTATATCAGACCCAGCAAAGGGGTGAAGACTCAACCTGAGTCATACATCACTGACATAGTCCAGTCAAAAACCCTAAGTTGATCTCATCAATAATCTAATCAAAGTCCCCTCAACTGAATTTAATGTGATCAAATGGTATCAAACCCACAGGAATAGACTAGTTTAAAAATAAAATCTTTTGCTTTTTGGGCCTCATAAAATAATCTCAAACTGCCACAGTAATCTATAAAAAATTATCATCTTTTTTCTGCTCTCGAATATGCAACAAATTGTCCTAAAATCATTTTTACTGTTTTTTAGCATTTTAATGTTTTATATATCTCGGTATTTACCTTTATTATTGACTATGTTTGATGACATGACTTGGATATGAAGCAAAAATAGGCTTTTGATGTTGAACCACAGAATTAAGCTTACAACCCATCCAAGAGATTATTCCACAGGAACTAAAAAGTTGTACATTACTGTGGCAGTTTGATATTATTGACGAATTCCAAAAATATATATAGATTATGTTTGTAAACTGATCCATTCCTCTGGGTGTGATACTCTTTGATTGTATTAAATTCAAAGGTTATGTTTCCTTTATTAAATTAAGATTAGGGCTTTGATTCAGTAGGGCATTGCGTTCCCGCCTCCTTGGTGGACTAATAAAACAGAATCTCATGTGGAAGTAGACACACAGAAGATCCTGCAGCCCTGGGAAGAGAGATGAACCTGAGAGTTTACAGCTGACCTTGTGAAGAGAACAGAGCAGTTGAGCAAAGAAAGAAATGAGCCCCAGAGGAAGAGAGACAAGCCCTATGCCAGCCTACAGCTGAGACTGGAAGAAGCTGGGACCACGGAGCCTTAAGAAGAAAGAGGGAGGCTGAACCTTTGCAGACATCATCGCCATCTTGCTTCAACACATGGCAATAGACTTTGGGTGAAAAGTACCTCTTATGGTACCTTGAGTTGGACTCTTTAGGGCCATGTGACTGTAAGCTTCTACCCCAAATAAATACCCTTTATAAGAGCCTACAGATTTCTTGTACTTTGCATCAGCATCCCTTTGGCTGACAATTACTTTTGTGACTAAGAATGATTGCAAATATCTTTGCTGGGATTGAAGAACTAGGTAGGATATATTTTGTAGCTTCAATTAAATTATATAGTAAATACATAATCTTCATGGTAAAGCTATGGAGATATATTTTTCTATGATTCAATATTGTTTTGCATTACTATATTACTTTTTAAAGTATCATTTGTTTTCTTATTGCAGAGAAACTATTTTCCCTGGGATTGAGTTCTTGTCTTGGTGTTTTTCTTAATTTGCTAGGGATGTTGTAATAAACTACCACAAACCAGATAGCTTAAAATGACAGAATTTACTGTTTCACATTTCTGAATGCTAAAATTCTGAAATTTGTAGGAGAGAATTCTCCTTTTCCTCTTTCTAGCTTCTTGGTGTTTGTCAGCAATACTTGGGATCCAATATCTGCCTCAGATGTCACATGGTATTTTCTCATCTCTTGCTTTTGTCCAAGTCTCCTTTTCTTATAAGACACCAGTCATATTTGATTATGCCCACCCTGTTTTTGTTTCCTGGTCTTCTCCTACAAATATCTTGAAATAGGTTGGCTTAAACAATAGGAAATCATGCAGGAAAATATCCAAACCATGGTATCATCAAGGTGATGCTATCTTCCTGAAGACTCACTGCCAGCAATCCTTGGCTCTTCTGTCACATGGCAAGGCACATGGCAATGTCTGCTGGTGTCTCGTTTTTCTTCCAGCTGCTTTACTCTTGTGGCTTTCTTTCTCTGTCTGAATTACATTCTGTATAAAGAATCCAGTAATAAGATTACGACCCACCCTGACTGAGGTGGGGCACACCTTAACTGAAGTAACCTTATCAACAGGTTCTACTTACAATGGGTGTACACCCAAATGAATATATTACATTTAAGAACATGTTTTTCTTGGGTACATACAGCTTCAAACCACCACGCTCTACCTTATGGACCTCAAAATGACATGTTCTTTCTGTATGTACAATATTTTAATTCCATCGCAATATCCCAAAGCCCTATGTCCTTTCACAAACAATACTTAGTACAAAGTTTAATAAAAATTATGAGTGTGGTCTGTCCTAGGGCACAATTTTCCTCTGTCTATGGACCTGTGAAACCTTGAGAATAAGTTTTCTGCTTCAATATACAATGGGGGGACCAGTATAGGATTAACATTTCCATTCCAGAAGGGAGAAAGTGGAATGTAAGCAAGAGTCACAGGTTAAAAATTCTGAAATCCAGAAGGACATACTCCATTAGATTTCATGGTCTGAGAGTCATTTATGGTATGATGTTTTGTTCTCTAGACCTGATGGAGTGGCAGTCTTATCTCTTCCAAGCTCTTGCACAGTTTCCCTGCTCTCCCCAAACACTGTAATGCAGACTTCACTGTCTTAGAGCACTGGTGTTATCTCTGGAGCAAGGTTCACTCCTCTCACATCACTGGGTTGGCAGCCACACTCTTTGCAATCCTTGGGGATATGCTTCTTCCTTTCTGAAAGCTGGGTGGCAGCACTTTTCCAGAACAATGGGGCAGAAGGCCCACCCTCTCCAAGCACCAGGGAAGACTCATCCTTTCCACATACATGAGTGGGTCTTCTCTGTTTGACCAAGAAAATTCTTTAGGCCAGACCTCAGCAACCATGGCCCTGTCCTTGAAGTGATTTTCCCCTCAATCTGTCCCTTTTAGTGCAGGCTGTCAGTGGTTCTGTTCATACAGATCTTCTAAAAACCTTGTTGGTTTTGCATGTAGTACACAGGGGTCCAAACCATCTGACAACAAGACTTCCACAGATTATCCTTTAATGACTACATCTCTGATCATGATTTCCACAGAAATTGCTGACTGGTTCCATGTTCCATAAAACCCTCACATGTAATACTATTCTCTGGGGATTTGCTTTCCAGAAGCTCAGAATTTTCCAAACCATCAATTTTTGGCTTCTTTGTAATCAGGAGTTCAGTTCTCAGCTTGTACCTTTTCTCTCACATTTTACTAGAAACTGAAGTGAGAAACCAGGCTATACTTTCCAAATTTAGCTTGGAAATCTCCTCAGCAAAATATCTAAGTTCATCACTCTCAAATTTTGCCTTCCATCTGACATCAGAACTAAGTTTTGGCAAATTATCTTCCATTTTAGAACAAGGATCACCTTTCCTCCAGTTTCCAATAACGCATTCATCATTTCCTTCTAAGTCTTTATCAGAAGTAACTTTAGCATCCACGTTTATATGAAGAGTCTTTTCAAAGGAATCTAGGCTTTTTCTCTCAAGCACCTCAAAATTTCAGGCTCTACCCATTACCCAATTCCAAAGCCATTTCCACACTTTTTGGTAGTTACAATAGCAGCACTCCACTCTCTGGTACCAAAATCTGTTTTAGTTATCTAGGTTGCTCCAACAAATACCATGCAATATGTTAGCTTGAACAATGAGATTTCATGCACTTACAATTTTGAGGCCAGGAAAATGTCCAAATCGAGGCATCATCAAGTAGGTGCTTTCTTCTCAAAGACCAGCTAATGGCAACGATTCTTGGCTCCTCTATCACATGACCAGGCACATGGAAGCATCTGCTGGTTTCTTCCTTCTCTTCCCGGTTTCATCAATTTCAGCTTCTTGCTTCCTGTGGTTTTCTCTCTCTCTGTTTCTGAATTACTTTCTCTTGTAAAGGACTCCATAATTAATACTCATCATGACAGAGGTGGGACACACCTTAACTGTACTAACTTCATCAACAGGTCCTACTTAAAATGGTTTATACCCAAAGGAATGGATTAGGTTTAAGAACATATTTTTTTTTTCAGGTGCATACAGGTTCAAACCACCATAATCTCTAATCCACTTTGGCTTCATCTTAAAAACCTTCGAAAACCTTATTTTGAAATAAGGTCACATTAATAGGACTGGGGATGAGGCCTTGAACATGTCTATTTTGGGGAACACAGTTCAACTCTTAACAGTGTTCCCATTGACCTTGATACATGTTCTTTATATCTTAGCACATTTTGAGTACATTTATTTCTTCTTCATCTTTGTCATGAGCTCTGAGAGATCAATGACTATTTCTTATTCATCTTTGGATTTCCAACTCCCATCAATACAATGTTATAGATACAAATACATGAATGGGAGAATTTACCTGGGACTTTTTAAAGTAATTTTTGATCTCTTTGTTTGAGTTACAGCAACTCTATGAAAACTAAGCTATGTAAAACAAACTCTCCTATTGTGGGTATTACATTTCTTATTTAAAGATATCACCTGTGGCATTTTTCCCATGGGTCCTATTAGAGAAACCACTTATTTCCAATTCCTTATATTTTCTTCCATATGGAAGAATATCTCTCTGCTGCCTTATCCACTCTTCCCCCCAGGAAGTGGAATGATTGCTTTGTTCTTCTGAGTTTGGTACAGTTACTCCACTCTGTGAAGTTATCTGCTAATAGAGATTAGGCCCTCTGATTTGCTGCCAGCCTAAAGAGGTTTAATAGTCAAGGTTCTGAATAGTTGGGAGATGCTGGTGGTCTCTCAGCTGGTGTGTTTCTGGGTGAATTGTTTGTCGAATTCACTGTTTACTATTAAAAACACATTGTTATTGTTGCCTCATATTCAGCTTGTATTAAAGATGTTATTTTTATCTCTCTTTAGGTCTTATGGAGAAAGACACCCAGCAAGAGAGGCCTGCAGTTTGGAGAAGATAAGTTCAAATTAGGGGTGAAGAATTAGTAACGTATATCGAACAAGGAATTTTGAGACTTCAGGACAGAACTGGATGGATTGAAGTTCTTTGGCATGATAGAGACTCTGGTGTTGCCGGAAGAGGAGTTTAAGAATTGGTGGCATTGAACTAAGAAAGGCAATGAGGATGTTTAGTCATAGTTAGAATAGTAATGGTTGTTGTTTTGCTTAGAAGATTTACAGTGGCCTATATTGTGCCATGTGGCTGTTTTCTCAGCTGTATGGTTGGTTTTTCTCTATTGTTGCCTTAAATTTTAGACTTTAATGAAGAGGGTCACATTGGGATTTCTATCTCGGCAGTTCCTTCCACTCATGGTTCTTTTTATACGGATCAGTGTTTGTTTTTATAAAGATAAGACTATATTAGAACAGAAGCAAATGGTAGGAAGATCAAAAAGACAAGCTTGGGCCCTTAGGGAGCAAGCGGCTACAGCTTGATCTTAAACTGCACAGGCATAGCTGGGTCAATATTGTATGTGAGGGAGAGTATGGAGTAGAAATTTTTGGTACACTTTTGCAAAAAAATTATTGCTGCTTTTTGTATTATTAGCAAAATCTGTAAGATGGAGGTGTCAAACATCAAGGTACCTGACCTCTGCCTGAACCACACTGCATTGTTGAGTTTCTAAATTCAAATGCTACCTCTAGGTCTATGAGGACAGAGTTAGATGGTCTATGACATATTGAGTTCTGCATTTCATCTAAAAGTGAACACTGGAGGGAAAAGACCATAATGTTCTGTGGCTTTTTCAGAGGCTCAAAATTCATACCTCATGATATGGCCTGTAATTAATTAGGTTTTTCATTGACTGAATATATAAGCTGATTATATAAGCCATGGCTTTGGAGTTTCAAGATACAAATTTAACAGTGTTCTGAGGGGTATATAGCAGGGATATTGTTCCTCCTTAAGACTTTGGGGCATATTATCAGAAGCATCAATAGAAGGTGCAGTTGTTGAAACTTCTGAGAATAATTCTTAAGCTCAAACAAATGTTGAGATACACAACACTTAAGTGTTAGAACAACACAGTTCAAAAAGAGAATAAAAGTTAAACATTTTTAATAAGCAGAAGGAAAAACAAAATACCCCTTAATTAAGGCTCAGTTACAGGAGTTGTCTCTGTTATAAACTTCTAAACCTTTATAAAAGGCAAAAATCTCCCTGATGCACTGTTTGTGTGCTAGCATCCAACCCTACACACATACAAACAAATATATTGAACAAGGATTCTGGTCAAGTAGCATAGACTGATAGCATCTTAATAAAACTAAAATAAAAATTTTCTGCATCTATCTTCCTTAACTTAAAGTCTCTGCTTTGATCATCATGCATTGGGTCCTGGTGACATAATAAGGGATATTGGCTTCTTTTCTAAATTCAGCACATGTTGTCGAAATTCTATATAAAAATCCTGTGTTCTTTTTACCAATTTGTGGCTTTTAGTAGCAAATCATATTAGAGCATTACCATTGAACTAGCACTACTTCTGAAGCTTTAAATCACATTAATATAAGAGACAGCACAGGCAGCAGGTACACACACAAAAAAAACAAAAAATCTTCCTAAGCACTAAGAATTTTTCTAGATGATCCAGAAATAATTATATATTAGTTAAGCTACATTTTGAACTTTATTTTAAAACTTAAAGTCAATATAGAATGAGAATTTGACTTTAGACTTAAATCCTTTGGGGCCTTAATTCTCAAGAGAATTTAATTTTTGGCTTTCATTTCTTCATGAGAATTTGATAATTGGAAATAGTTAATTCAAATGTGGGATATCTTATGTATTGGTGTCTTTGTGAAACCACTTAATGTCATTGAACAGCTTCTTAGAGGGTATAATGAAGAATATTGCTAGGAAAAAGGTGGAAGAGACATAGAAAAGGGGATAAACTTTCAGTCTTCGGTATAGAATGGCCTTGCAGCTAGTTTAATTAATATACTCTTGCAACCCATTTCAGGGCCAGTGTTTTCCAGGAGCATTCATAAAGGAGCAGGGCTTGGTGTTAGGACTCTTCCTTCTCTGTCCCAATAGACTGAATCATCCTCTTTGATCATAGCCTTAATGGTTGAGCAACACTGATTTGAAAAACTAAGAGACTGGGATGTTTGGGAGGGGTACTTAATCTTCATTTCTCATGAATATTTCCAAATAGAAGGAGATCTATTAATAAAAGACTCTTTGCTTCTCTCCATCCTTTCATATATTGAATTACCTCATTAGTGAGGATGATACAAGTTTCACAGCAAATATGGCTCAACCTCCTCCCTTTTGTGTCTTTTATAAATAATATGGAATCTGGGTTGCTCTTGGAGACATATCAATTATAAAGTTATTAAAGATTCTAAAATTTGCCTCTATTATAAAACTCCAAAATCACTTATTGTAGACAGATTTCTAAAATAATGTACAAGTAGTTTTATCATGTTTAGACTACTTTCATAGATATTTGTGTGATGGTTAATTTTATGTGTCAATTTGGCTAGGTTATGGTGTCCAGTTGTTTGGTCAAACACTAGCCTACTTGTTGTTGAGTCATAGAAGGGATTAGCATGTATAATCCCTTGACTTAAGTAGAGGAGATTAAGTTGGGTGGGCCTTATCCAATCAGATGGAGGTCTTAAAAACAAGAACTGAATATGGTAGGGATCAGAAAAAAATTCTGCCTCAAGATTTCAATATCAACTCTTACTGGAATTTTCAGTGTGCCAGCTTCCTCTAAGGAACTCAGACTCAAGACATCAACATCACCTTTACCAAAATTTCTAGCCTATTGACCTGCCCTTTAAAATCCATACTTGCTAGCCCCCACAATTGTGTTGGTCAATTACTTAAAATAAATCTCTTTAAATATAAATATACATATATATGCACATATATGTATATATGCTGTTGAAAATCATAAAGACGAGTTTTCTGAATTGGTTCTAGGGTTTCTGGAACTTGTTCTTTAATCAGATTAGATTTAAAGGCACTAATGACTCTATTTCTAGTGGTATATAGGATACTGATAGTCATATGGATATGGAAAATATCACCATTGGATTCTCCTAATCACATCCTTATAAGAGTTCTGGATGACCAGGTATTGTGTCAGATTAATTGCCGGTTGTTCCTAAATTTGTTGGAGAAAGTGGAGGAAGAAAAGGATAAGCTCAGGTCTTCAAATCCCAAGCTCAAGCACCATGTAAATGACCTGAAAGCTTCTAGATGTGCCTTGAAAAAAAGCCAGTATCTCCTGTAGCTATGGAGATAAGATTTATGAAACAAAACAAAACAAAACAAAACAAAACAAAACCAGATTATAATCTTGTGAGTAGATAAATTACAATGCAACTTGAATTCTCAACCTAGAAAGGTGTATTTACTGTCAAAGTGTGGCAATGGCTTGGCAAGTCATGGGATCCTGAAAATTGAGTATATAGGCAAAACCTTATTAAGCTGGGGCCATTGAACCTCTAAATAATTCTGAGTGTTCTTTACCAATTTACCGCCATCTAAGGAGATTAACTCTGCTTTGCCAGATAAACTTGTAATGGCTTCCCTTGAAGAAACATCCCTTTCACACCTGTCTGACAACCCTGCAATGCAATTCCTGAGGTAATTGACTTGCAAGACACTTCTAATTTTCCTCAGGATCCACCCCCTTTGCCCCTTTTCACTTCCAGACCTGTAACTTAACTGAAGTTTCAGCAGGCTCTGAAAGATGTGGTACAAACTGTGATCCATGAAGAAGTGTACTACACTTGAAAAGGACAGCAAGGTTTTTCTAATTTATATAGACAGAATTCTGAGGAACATGTGTGGGAATGAAATTTAAAAGTGTAGAATGAACATAAAGTTAGCTAAGGCTGAATTTATTGATATGGACTAACTACGCAGAGATTCTGGATTCAGTGTTGAGGCTCTAGGGCTTAGAAAGGACTCAGAGTTTGCTTTGTTGGATGATGCATGAATCAAAAGGTGGCATATACTAAATAAAGTTGAAATGCTGGAAATGTCTTAATGTACTGTAGAGGAAGATACCCAATGGCTTTGGGAAATTGGGATGTTAGGATGGGTTTATCATATACGACCTACTCACCTGCCCAGGGAGTGTCTGGATGACACAACTTTCACCATGACTATGAGAAGCAAATTTGTGTAATGAGCCCCAGAATCTCTGAAGAGCTCTGTGATCACTCTTTTCTGTAGGTCACATATCACAGTGGAAACTGCTGCCACTGAATTGAGATTGTTAAATGCAAGGGGGATAATTGGATCCCAGGAGAGCAGGGGCTAAGTAACACAACTTAATCACCAAAAACAAGTTGGTCTGGCTACTTTATTGGACAGCAGAGTCAAAACAGTAATCAGAATAGTCTGACTCACAGAGACCTGTGGCGTCGGTTAGTTGATCATGGAATACCCAGAAGTGAATTAGATGATGGTGTACTAAATTGTTACTTGATCTGCATAAGAAGCAGAGTTTTAGTTCAGTTGAACAGAATTCTAAGTTGAATCACAAAAACAGGGATTCATGGCCCCTCAATCAATTCACAGACTTGAGACAGTTTACAAATCCAGAAACTCTTGAATGAAAGGGTGTTTGTCACCTTGACTTGGACCCAGCCACACTGCCAAAAATTTATACTGTTAAACTTTCCCCCAGCCTTCCTCAAAACGACCCATCTACCTTTTACAAGAGTGATTTTACATTGCATAAAAGGAGACAATCAGACACTTCAATGATTAAGGGGAAATGTAGCAGTTTGGTATTATTTATGAGTTCCAAAAATAGATATTGGATTATGTTTGTAAACTGGTCTGTCGGAGGTTTCACTTTTACTTGATTAAATTATGATTAGGGCTTTGATTGGGCCACATCAGTAGGATGTTTTCATAGAGAAAACGACATGGCAGATGAGTTAGTTGGAGTTTTAATGCTGGAGCCCTGGGAAGTAAACACAGAGAGGAACACAGAGGAGTAGAGACAGCTCCATAGACACAGCAGAGGTCCTGGGAAGAGAGATGAGCCATCAGCCTGATAGTTTACAGCTGGCCTTGTGGAGCGAGCAGCTGAGCCTGGAGAGAAAAGAGCCCTGGGAGAGAGATGAGACCTATCCCAGCCTACAGCTGATATTGGAAGAAGGTGGGACCATGGAGCGCTAGAGGAGAGAAGAGGAAGTCTGGACCCTTGCAGTCATCAGCAACCATCTTGCTCCAACAAGTGGCAACAGACTTTGGTGAGTGAAATAACTTACACTTCATGGCCTGGTAACTGTAAGCTTCTACCCCAAATAAATACCCTTTATAAAAGCCAATATATTTCTAGTATTTTGCATCAGCACACCTTTGGCTGACTAATGCAGGAGATATTGCTATTTTAACAGAATAACTGTAAGACTTGTTTACCTAAAGAATCAACTGATAAACTACCTGAGTCTAGTTCAAGAAAGCATGGTCATCATCACAGATATGCTCAGAATTCATAATATTGGCTGAAGAATAAAATGTTAACCTGTTGATTCAGATGTTTGCCCAAGGAGTCTGAGAATATGTTATGTTAGGATTCATCTCATCATATAACTATGAACTGATTTTCCCCATATCTTGATTTTTAATTAGTTGCTTTTATCTAAAAAACTTTCCTCCTTTGACTTTACGTACAAAATGGGTGTTCACTTCATTGTATCCCTTAATAATCAAGGGCTTGAGGAAGGAGAAGATATCAAAAATACTGAAAGAATATGAGAAGTTAGAACTCATTACAAATATTGAAAAGCTATGACTAAATATTCCAATATTCCCTTCCCTTTCCCAAGTGAATGATCTCAATGTAATACAAGGTTATATAATTTATTAAGTACAAAAGTTGATAGACATTATTTTGCATATTTTCCACACTGAAAAGGCATTATATTTTATATTTATATCTTAAAGGACAAAAATGTAGCTTAAATGTGCACTGAGGTCAAATCAATTCCAACATTTAAATTCCATGCTGTGGCATATGCCAAGTTTTCAGTTTGACAGGCCTTTGGTATATTTCTGAGTTTGATACTAATAATTGATTTTTAGGCTTAAAAGGAAAATAAACCTAAATTGATGTGGGTTGACGATCACATAGGATACACTTTTCTTTGAGTAAAAATTGATTGATTCTACCTAAGCCTACAATTATAAGGATCAAAGATATATGTATTAATTAAAATGAATGGTGACAAGAAAAGTCCAAGTTTTATATACTTTCTGCACATTTTAGTTTTGTTTTGTGAGGAAATGTCAGCAAAAAATCATAAAAATATAAAACATTTTTGCTTCATCTTTCACCTGCAAAATATAAATAATTTTAATACCCACATGAATATATTCTTCATCTATGATGATCTTTATACTTTGCTCTTAAAGAGGGTAAGTGTTCATACATTGCATATAAATTGAATAATCCATAAAAATGACTGCTTGACATTTTAAAAAATCATATGAAAACAAAGATTCCAAAGAGAAACAAATATGTTAAAATAGATTCAATAGAGACTTTTAAAAAGGAACATAATGTTTGGTGGTGTTCAATAAAAGAAAATTTAGAATCACTGAAATAGATGTCAAATTGGCAACATTTCTTATACTGATTCACTTATTGGGATTGCTCATTAGCATGAAAAATAATTCTTCATAACATCTTTGCTCATGTTGGAAGTATGTAATGAGTGAAAATAAGGAAGGATATAAAAGACATCTGTGTTGCAAAGCAAAGCAATAAACAAAAATAATACAACTATCCTGACTTACATGCTAATTAAGATGATTTGTTACCATTTAGCAAATAAAGTTAGACTTAAAATATATTGAATCATTGAACAGGATGGAAAATTTCAGAGGAAAGATTAGTTGGCTATACAGCCAGGAACACTTAAGTTATATTTGCTTGAAAATACTGCAGTAAAAAACTCAGGTTTACATTTAACAGCATCTTAAATAAATTAATTTTGTACATCAAAATTACCATGAAAATCTGGCCCCAGACTTCCATTAGTCTAACTTTAGTGATAGATCCTTAGATTTTTAAATCCAGGAAGTCAAACAGAGGTCACTTCATCCAATTTCTTCATCTTATAGATGAGGAGATGGGCCCAAATGGTTACTCACATTTCCAGCAGTAACAAATACTAATACTGGAAAACCAGCATGAGAACCTAGTTTTCCTGAATTTTATTTCAGTTAACATGCCAAGGAGTGATAATTTCAGGATAACACAGGAATCCAAATAATGGTCAAACTTTCAAACCAGTTGAGAGAATGACCAAAAGTAAGAACTGAGGAATTGCTTATGCAATAATTCTGTTTTAATCAGCCAAAGGGGTACTGATGCAAAGAATGAGAAATCTATTGGGTTTTATAAAGGGTATTTATTGGGGTAAAAGCTTACAGTCACAAGGCCCTAAAAAGTCTAACTCAAGGTTACTTAAGAGGTACTTTCTTACCCAAAGTCTTTTGCCATATGTTGAAGCAAAATGGCGGACAATGTCTGTGAAGATTCAGCCTTCCTTTTTCCTCTTAAGGCTCCATGGTCCCAGCTTCTCGCGATCTCAGTGGTAGGCTGTAATAAGGCTTGTCTCACTGGTCTCTCTTCCGGGGGTTTGTTTCTTTCGGGGCTCAGCTGCTTTGTTCTCTTCATAAGGTTAGCTGTAGAGCTATCAGGCTCATCTCTCTTCCCTAGGCTGCAGGATCCTGTCTAATAAGCTGTCCCTCCTTCTCTGTGTTGTTCTTCTTCACTGTGTGTCTAGTTCCATGTGAGAATCTGTTTTATCAGTCCAAGGGTACTGTGACTGAATGCTGAGTTGCACTCAAATGATATGAGTCAAATCAAAGCCCTAATCTTAACATAATTTAATTAGCTGAATCTAATACAATCAAAGGATATCACACCCAGAGAAACAGACCAGTTTACAACCATAATATTTCTTTTTGAAATTCATAAATAATATCAAACTGCCGCAGCTTTCTTCCTATTGAAACAGGAAAACCCATGTGACCGATCCAGCCTGGAAAGCGTGCAAGTATGTACTAGTAGATGTTGATCCAACAAAGCCTGCTAAATGTGTTTAAAAGTCAAAGGAAAGCATCCTGTCTAACTAAAATTGGAGCCTAATAGAAAATTCCACCCTAAGAGAACACATGTCATTCAAAGACTTTCTAAAAGTTGAGTTGCTTGTCTTTTTAATAAAACTCGCTTTCCTTCTATTCTCTACCAGATTGAACGTGTCAGTAGCCGAATCCCTTATTATGGTTAGATATGAATCAACAACTTTTGATTAATTCTATAGGTTTTCTTTATCCCTTTTTTACAAATATATATTTAATTTATCTTGATATAAATTTTATTCATCAATTATTAAACATCTATTGATCACCTACTTTGAGCAAGGCACTATTCTAGATGATAGAAATAATAGCAGTAATGAAGTTTTCCACCATTATTTCATATATGTATATGCATGTTCATGTGTATGTATATATGTATATGTAAATGTAAATACAAACTTTTTTTTTACTGCAATACTTTTCCCCTCTCCTTCTGGGACTATAATTTCACATGTTAGATATTTTGATGCTTCCCTACATGTGTTTTAAGATCTGTTCATTTGTTTTCAATCTTATTTTTCTCTCTGCTCTTCAAATTGCAAGTATTCATCTGGTCTCAAGTAAACTATTTTTTCTGTAATCTACATTCTACTACTGAGTCCATTTAGTGAGTTTTTTTCCCCTCACACACTGTATCATTCAATTCTAAAGGCCCCCATTAAATTCTTGTTTATAGTTTCTTTTTCAATGCTGATAATTCCTTTCTTGCTTAATATCTTTATCTCTCTCAGTCTTTGCTACATTGATTTTGATCTCTCATGCTCATGTATTATTCAGGGTTTAGTCTGATATTTGTTTGGGTAGTCCAGATTTCAATTCAATATTCAAAGTCTTCACTATGTTGTTTGGGTCTGTCCCATGCTGTGTAGTTTAGAGATTAGACAAATACATGTGTGAGATTGTACACAGTACTGGAGAATCTCCTCCAGCTCTTTTTCTTCTGAAGTTATCCTATACTCTTTGCCTTCAGAGGATCCTTTCACTACTTCCTCTGGTTAGAACGTTTGTGTATCTATTATAGTTTATGTCCACACTACAGCACATCTCCGCAACTAGGTCTCACCCTTGGGATAAAGATAGAAGGAGAAAAACAATACAAACAATAAAAACTATAAATTAATCCCTGTATGGGTCACTTATCTAAATTTTGACTCCCCACCACAACCTACCTGCTTTGTTTAATAGTCTGAGTTTTCAGGTAGTTCCTTTTGATAGAGAGATTTTAGGTGTCATCAGTGAGAAGGATGGTTTGTGGTGGACTTATACCATAGCAGAATTGGAAACTTTTCATAGATTTTTAAATATAAAGGATTACATTTTAAAAAAATCACTGGAGGCTGTATAGTTCCAAGCCTTCAATTTATAAATTAGGAAATTCAAACCTTCAATTGACCTCAGTTATTAGCATAACTAACATTATGTAGAAGTGCATGAAATTTATATTCTCAAATAAAGTGTTACATAAGAAAGACATATGAAAATTGAGTTTCAGAGAAGCAATTAACAATTAAGATTGTGAAGTAATGTATTTATTTTTTCATTCAATTAACACATTTTTATTGATTACTAACAAATTACCAATTATTATCCTGCTTTTAAATTAAAATAATGAATTAAAAGTTTTGAGAGATATTTAAAGAAAAGAAAAAGCAAATAAGCAAATTGGCAAACTTATCAAAAAGTAAATGAGTTTATAAGGTAGTGCTAGAAATTATTGTGGTGTTCTAATCAAGCTGTGGCAGATTGATATTATTTATGAATCCCAAAAAAGAGAAAGATTATGTTTGTAAACTGGTCTGTACCTCTGGGTGTGATACCCTTTGATTGTATGAAATTCAAAGGTTTTAAGTTTCCTTGATAAAATCAATTTAGGGCTTTTGATTCGACAGCAACAGTAAGGCGTGACTCAGGTTAAATCCCCACCCCCTTGGTGGGCCTATATCAAAGGACACAGAGAAAGAGGAGAAAGTTCTGTCATGTTTGATCCTGGGGGCCCTGGGGAGAGATAAGCCATTCGCCTGATAGTTTGCAGCTGAAGAGGACAGAGCTGCTGAGCAACTGAAAAGGCCCAGAAAGAAACGAGCCCTATGCCAGCCTCTAGCTGAACCTTCACAGAGATCGCCTACCATCTTGCTTCAACACATGGCAACACATTGCTTAACTATGGTGAGAAAGCAGCCTTGAGTTGGACTCTGTAGGACCTTGTAACTGTAAGCCTTTACCCCAAATAAATGCCCTTTTTAAAAGCCAACAGATTGCTGGTACTTTGTATGATTAATACACAAGGGAAACCAGCAGAATGAATTTTGCTATGTTTAGAACTGTTGTGCTGGTGGGTCCCCCATCTTTTATTGAAGGGATTTCAAGCACTGCTTTTAAGGCCTGGCAGCAGAGTTTTATAGCACCTAATACTCAGATACATTAGGAAATTATAGACACATTAGTACCTTTTCTTTTTTTTAACACTGAAATAATCCATTGTTTATGAAAATCATATCCTTTATAAACGTTTGATTAAAATAACCTTTTTATGAAATGGTGGTTTTATTTGGCAAAGTATAAAGTTGGTTATTCTATGCTTGCCCGAAAATACTTTGCTTTCCATTTTGCTGCTCCATTAAAAATTGAAGTCTGGGTAACTCTTCTGTATTGTATGGTTAGTCTGGATGGGAACTTGAGATTTGCTCCAAGAGAGAAAAGAAGTTTTGAAAGACTGTTGGAAGGGAGTGATAGGTGCAACAGAAATATCCAAGTACCTATGCCTTCTCTTCCTCACAACTCCATTGTAATGGCCTATGAAAGTCTGAGGAGAGAAAAAAAGTTGAAGTAACTTTTCATGAGAACATTTACACCCATTTAGTTCTGCTGTGCCGAAGTCTAACTCTGTGGAGGGAAGACTATTTTCTACATATCTAGTTTTAACCTAGACCATCTCCGGCATCTAGTGGCTCGTAAATCTTAAGACATAGTATGCTAGGTAAGTACAACCACATTCTCAAAATGAAACGGAGCTCCTTAAATGAATGCATAGGAAAGAAGCATCAACAATATGTTGGAAAAGAAAGCCCATGGTGAATGTTGCCTGGTGACTATGCATAAGACTGATACCTTAGTTAACTTGTTACTAAAACAAATACTGTTCAATGGGTTGGATTAAAACAAGAATTTATTGGCTCATGGTTTTGAGGCTAGGTGAAGTCCAGAACTGACCCATCTGAGAGGTAATGCTTTCTCCCCAAAAACTATGGCATTCTGGGGCTGACTGCTGGCAATCCATGGTAATCCACATGGTGACATTCTCTCCTTTCTCTTCCATGTTCCACTAACTTCCAGCTTCTTTACCTCCTTTGGCTTTCTCTTCCTAAAGTTCCAGCAATAGGATTAAGATCTAGCCTCATTCAGTTGGGCTATACCTTAAGTAAAATTAGCATCTTCCAGTGGTCCTATTTACAATGAATTCGCACCCACAAGAATGGATTAAGATTAAGAACATGTTTGTGTGTGTGTGTGTGTGTGTGTATGGGGGGTGGCTACTCAATTCAACCTACCACAACTGGTTTGTGACATCTATGAGAAACTGATTTAAGAAATGTGAAGGAAAAAATGAATTGATTAATTGGAAGCCAGAAAGGTGAAACCATATTGGAGATCCTGAATGAATATTTGAAATTCCAGCTACCTCAACACAACTTCATTGATCTTCCCTGAGTGGTGAGAGATAATGACATTTGCCTTCAGAAACAGAAGACATTTTAATCATACCTTATGCTCTCAAATTAAGGGTTTTATCCATCTTTCTCTTCTTTTCATATTCCTGGTCTCAATTGATGGCACTACCTTCCATTCAGAAAACAGAACTAAAATCTCCAAAATGTATTCAGTTTAACTCTTTTCTTTCTTTTCCACTCTTCATGTCAGGTCTTATAATCTACTGCCTGAACTGTTTCAAATAGTTTATATTTGTCTAATGTTTTTTGTTTCCAATTGATCAGCAAAAAAATCTAACACTACAGATTGAAACACTAATAATTTATTTTCAAAGCTGCTTAATAGGTTATCAGTATCTACAGAATTAAGACCAAGCACCATCGTACACATTTCTCCACCACTTTATAACAAGGATCTCCTGTCTTCCAATTTCCAGGAACACATTCATCATTTCCTTCTAAGGTCTTTTCAGAAGAATTATTCGCATTTTTATTTCTATCAACACTTTCTTCAAAGTCATCTAGTTTATTTCTTTTAACTACTTTACAATTCTTCCAGCCTCTACCCATTACCCAATTCCAAAGCCGTTTCCACATTATAGGTATTTATCATAGCAGCACCCCAAATTTCTGGTACCAAAAATGTTTTTACTTCCTTGGATGCTAAAGCAACTACCATGCAATGGGTTGGCTTAAACAATGGAAATTTATTGGCTTGTGATTTTGAGGTTAGGAGAAGTCCAAAATCAAGTTGTCAACAAGGCAATGCTTTCTCCCAGAAGACTGTGGCTTCTGGGGCTGGCTATCTGTGTTCCTTGGTTCTTGGCTTTTCTGAAAATGGCAAACATATGGGAACCTCTGCTGGCTTCTCGGTTCCATTGGCTTCCATCTTCTTGCTGCTCCCTATGGATTTCTCTCTATGCGTCTGAATTTCATTGTGCTTATAAAGTACTCCAGTAATAGGATTAAGACCCATCCTGATTGAGTTGGGCCACACCTGAACTGAAGTAACCTCATCAAACTTTGTTTACAATAAGTTCACACCCACAGAATAGATTAATTTTAAGAACATGTTTTCCTGGTTGTAAATAGTCCCAAGCCACCATAGATATATTTGTAGGATTGTAATTGCCAGATTATATTTTATATTCTCATCAGCAGTGTATGAGATTTCCAACATCTCCATATCCATGCCATCCCTTGTTATTTTCTTCTCATTTTTTTTTTTTTTTTATTATGGCCAATCTGTTATATGTGAACTGTTATCTTATTGTGGTTTGGAGTTGCATTTCTGTCATAACTAATGATGATATTTCACATGCTTTTTGGTCATTTGTATATCTTCCTTTGATAAGTGAGTAGATAATGTAAAGACAGCTCACGTATGGAACAAAATATTAGCAAATCATTTATCTAATATAATTCTGGTATCTAGAATATATAAAGAGCAACTAAACAACAAACAACAAAAGGACAAACACTCCAATTACATAATAATAAATAACAATAAATAATAGTTGAGGGAGAGAAGGAGCAGGGTGTTCATAATTCAGTAATAACAGCTAAAATTTATTGAACACTTATTCTGTGCCAGGCATTATTTTCTGTGCTTTGCCTTAATTATCTCATTTATTACACTCATAAATCTATGAGTGAGATGAAGAATTATACATACTTTACACATGATAAATAAGACCCGGAGAGGTTAAATTACTCACCTAAAATAACAAGAATAGGAAGTGAGCGAGCTGTGTTAATTTTTGCTACAACATGACTACATGATTATTTTTTTCTCCTTGGATACTCTGATCAGAGGAACTCAACTTCTAGTCCACATGTTATAAAAGCTGACTATATTAATATTTTCATTGTTCACTTGCTTTCATTTTAGCAAGGGTAGTACATCTTATACAAGAACTTGTTTGCTACCTGGAAAAGCCATTGTTTTTCATTCCATTAGATGTGATTGCACATGAAGGAATGCATATGTGGCCAGTTCTCTTTTAATGTGTGTATAAACATTATGCTTCCAAAGCCAGGAGAAATGTTTTGGATAACTATATTATGCTATGATAACAATACACCAATGAAGGAGAGAGCTACATGATGATTATTCTGTCTAGTTACAGCAGAAGTGTTTTCTTGCCTGTATATTATATTATTCCAAATTTTCATATTAAGCAACTGTAGTCATACTTTAATATAAAAACTGTCAAGGCAATTTTATATTCTATTCATGAGGGAAATAGTGAAGACAGGTTAGAAATGACCCATGGATGGTGTGATGGTTAGGCTAATGTGTCAACTCGGCCAAGTAGTTGTGTCCAGGTGTTTGTTCCAGCAAGTACTGGGCTAATTGTAATACAAGAGCATTTATGGACTTCAATCACCAGTGAGTTTACTGCGTGGATGGCTGATTACATCTGCATCAATCAGGGAGATTACATTTTCAATGGGTGGTGCTTTTACCCAATCAGTTGAATGACTTAAAAGTGGAAGTGATTTCAACATTCAGGGAGAATTTCCCAGCTCGTCGTTGGACAGGCAACTTCTCCCAGAGACTCATCAACGACCTTTCATCGGGCTTTCATCAGAGCCCCTGGTTTGCAGCTTGCCTGAGGAACCTGGACTTGTGAGTCCCCACGGTCGCGTGAGAGACTCTTTTAGAGTTCCATATTATTCACAGATATCTCCTGCTGATTCTGTTTCCCGAGAGAACCCTGACTAATACAGATGGTTAGATAAAAAGAAATGAAAAATAGTATTTTATGTTTTGTGTGGCAGTTTGGTATTGTTTATGAATTCCAAAAATAGATATTGGATTGTGTTTGTAAACTGGTCTGTTCCTCTGGGCATATTAGATTGTATTAAATACACAGGTTTGACTTTCACCTGATTAAATTATGATTAGGGCTTTGATTCAGCCATGTCAGTAGGACATTGACTACCTGCCCCTTTGGTGGGTGCAGACTCACAGAGAAAATGACAGGGCAGAGGAGAGAATTTTAGTTTTGATGCTGGAGTCCCAGGGAGAGAGTCAAGCCATTTGTCTGATAGTTTATAGTTGGCCTTGTGGGACGAGCAGAGCAGCTGAGCCCGGAAAGAGATGAGCCCTGAGAAGAGAGATGAGCATTATGCCAGCTTACAGTTGAGATCAGAAGAAGCTGGACCAATGGAGTCTTAACAGGAAAGAAGGAAGGCTGAACCCTCACAGAGACTGACAGCTATCTTTTCATTTTTTCTTAATTTTTTTTTAAAAAGAGTCTTAGATTACATAAATATTAAACAAAAAATATAGGAATTTCCATATGCCCTACTCCCCACACTTCCCACACCCTCCCACATAAACTACATCCTTCATTAGTGTGGCACATTCATTGCAATCGATGAACGCATCCTTGGAGATTGCCACTGAGCATCGATCATACTTCACATTGTAGTCTACACTCTCTCCCACACAGTTCTGCTTGTTATGGGATGATATAAAATGGCTTATATTTGTCATTGCAATGTCATTCAGGATGATTCCCAAGTCCCAAAAAGCCCCTGTTTTTCCCTCTCCCTGCCCCCTGATCCTCCAGTGGCCACTGCCTCCACATCGATGTTGTAATTTCTTCCATTGCTAGAATGACAATATGTCTATAGTAGAATACCAGTAAGTCCACTCTAGTCCATAGTTCATTCCCCAATCCTAAGAATTCTGGGATGGTGATGTTCACTCTACCTCTAGTTGAGAGGGGACTTAGATCCCATAGAGCCAATGGATGGGACTCTCTTGCTTGCAGTTTTAGGCTCTTTCATTTCCTTGGTATGGTGGTTGTCAATCCTCACCTCCTTGTTAGTTGTCCTGGGTGAGTCCAGTGAACTGGAGAGTAGGTGTTGCAACTTCGCTGAGGATCCCAGCCCAGCTGGCATATAGACAGCACAAAGATTTCAGGCTCTTGGACATACACCTACAAACTCCAGCACCAAGTATAGGTTTAAATGAAAGGGACAGATGAGCCATGTGTAAGGAAGCCATAATTGAGCTTCTGTCACTCTTAAGAGCACAAACACCAAAGTAGGGCCTACTGGCAAGGCACCAAACTCCAGAGCTATCTGCCCTGACCATAGGATTTGGGTGTCTCCAGAGCCCTTAGGACTCCCACTATTTGGGGTAGTATCCACTTTGGAAGTCTTTCAGATCCTGCTGAGATGTGCGTAAGTTTACCTCTGGGATGACCTTCTACCTCACTTTGAAGTCTCTTAGCCATATAAACTCATTTGTCTTTACCTTTTCCTCCTTTTATTTGAGGTCTTTTTCCAGTTGCTTTGCTAATTGGTGCTTGGTAGTAATCCCTGGGTGCCAGAGAGGCTCATCCTTGGGAGTCATATTCCATGCTGGGAGGAAGGTAATGCATTTAGATGCTGAATTTGGCTTAGAAAAAGGCTACATTTAAGCAACAAGAAGGCTCTCAGGAGGCAACTTCTAGGTACCGCACAACACTGGGCTAAGTTTCAATTTCAAGAGCAAAGGCTCATAAGCATAGTCATCAATTTCAAGGGCCCATCAATGGATCATCTTCCTTTTCCAGTCATTGATCCTCCAGCAGTTATCTTGTTTCAACATGTGGCAACAGACTTCAGGTGAGGAAGTAACTTTGGGTTGGACTCTTTAGGGCCTTGTTACTATAAGCTTCTATCTTAAATAAATAGTTTTTATAAAAGGCAACAGATTTTGGTATTTTGCATCAGCACCCCTTAGGCTGACTAACACATTTTGTCAACAAAATCTTGATGCAGGATAGGAAAAAAATGCCATCTTATATATCACACAAATTTGATTAAATAAATAATTAAATAAGGTATAAAACAGTTGAGAATTTATATATTTTTGTGAATATTGATTCTAAGTAAAAAAGTGTGTGAAGCAATGAAGCAGATAATGTGAAAGCAGAAGGCTCTGAGAATAAAAGCATATAGTGAAAGAGAACAAAAGCAAATAATGATGGCTCCAAATTATGTCTTTTATTCATCTTTCGACTTTTATACTTCATCATATTTAACATTGTAAATAATGAGTTTTTATATTTCTTTTTCCTCTTTCCTTTGCATTTGGTATGAATTTTAACATATGCTAACCTATCAGGTTCATTCTTGGCCCATGTCAAGAATTCATCATGTCTGTCATTTTTGAATGTAAGAATTTTTCAATACTAGATATTCATTAGCTCATAGTTTAAATCCACATTTTGAACTTTGAACTACTTTTTTCCCCTCCATCCTGTTATTTTTAATTATCCATTACCCAAAACTCTAAGAACTAGTTCCATTGAAATCATGCTCATAGATTCCATTCACTTTATTGTCTATCAAATTATTTTTAGATATTAATGAAAATTTTCCTGATCCATTAACTAGTTAGTCTAAATTTTGTATTGTCAAATTCTTAAATATCATGTTCTTGATTTGACATCCATCGATCCCTATAAAACAAAATATACTTTGTTAAAGAGTGTGTAATTTTTAATTTAAGGCTCTTTTGTGAAATACTATAACATTAATATATCTCACTAAGATCATTCCATTATATATAATGAAGCTGGATTTATTTTTCCAGTTTGTTTTTTTTTCCTTCAAAATGGACTAGCATCACAGGAAGTATTCAGTAAAAAAGAAAGTAAACTCATGTGCCAGACACATGATAATTATTGGATAAATGAATTTATAGATATTTATTTTAGTAGTAGTTCAGTGGGGGGAGGGCTACCTTCCATAGATATTGAGTGAGAACACATGAAAATAGTGAGCACACATGAGAGACAGAGCAAGAGCAGGATCAAATAATGATCCTAAGTAATTTAGCAAATATTTTTTCCCCAAATTCACATAACCCTCATCTAACCAATAAGCAAGGATTTTAAACTGTACTTTTTGAAAAAGAGAAAAAAAATAGGATCTATTTTTCCATCTTCTACTGCCACAATAGTAAAATCCCCAAATATTTTGCCTAGGATTTCACAATTAATAGCAAGTAATTTGTCTCTAATCATGCACTTGAATCAGATTATGCCACTACCATGCTTGAAATCATTCAGTGGCTTCCCATAACACTTATGGAAAATGATCCAAATGCTTTATTCAAGGCTACAAACTGTAGACTCTGTCCCCAGCTTTCTGTCCAAATCATTTATTATAAAACTCTTCCCTTTCATCACCATGCCTTCACAACCCAGACATTTATCTTTTCCTCTCACGCTCTAGGCCTTTCTCTTCTATCGAGAATCTATATTGTCCAGATCTTTAAATGACTGGCCCTTTCTAATTCTTAACATCTGCTTGAATGTGTCCTCTTCAGAGACATCATGTTTTAAGCTGCCCTTATCATCTTATCTTCAAGTGATTCTGCATCAAATCTTACTACCTTTCCATAGAACTTACTGTATTCTGAAATAATACTGTTCCCATACATTTTATTTATTTTTGTCTCAATACTAGAAAGTAATTCCATTAAGTCCCTCACTATATAGAATTAGCACTGAAAAAAAGTGCCTTACACATTAAGAAAGTTTCCAAAACTTGACAATGTTCTTGAAACCCTCATTTCATAGAGAAGTATTATTTTCTTCTTTCTCCATTAAAATCATAAGTAAATCATTTGAATGTTTGCATCATTTCACTTTTTAGAGCTAACATTTTAAAAGTAGTTATGTATATTGCAGCTGTGGTGCAAAAGTGAGTGAGAAGAGAGGGAGAATAACATCCATAGGAACAAAAAGAGAATGTGAGAAAACAGGACTGTCTGTAGAAAAGGAATACATATCATCAAGTAAAAGGAATATCAAGATGCTTGACAAAATGTCTAAGGAGCTTATTCACAATACTATTAGCAGGCTTGCAAAGAAGGAAAACAATTATATCAGTTTGCTTCAAAAACTTTAAGTTTCAAAACTAAGTCAATCATGTGAATTCTGATGATATGTAGAGCATATATGAATAGGCAAATTTATCAATTACCATTAAAAAAGCTCATCGGTAATGGAATAGTCCTTATTGTCTTCCTTTTATTGATTTATGATGTGGTCAAATATACTTCAAGTAGTTCCATGTTATAAAACCACACATTGTGAAAAACAGAATTGGAATATCAGGGGCCATGAGGGTTATTGTTATAGCTATTTCAGTTAATAACTTTTGGTCTTATTGGAACTATTATGATAAAAGGATAAAAATAATATATACAGATTATCTCTACATTTGCATTTATATATAAATGTTATAATATATTTTCCCCAAATTTATGTGTGTAAAGGATAAGTTTTTGTGTGTTGCTTTGTTTAAGATGCAAGAGAAGAAGTGTAATAATACAGATTGTCTTAATAGTCTTCCTTTTTGGATAAAAACATGATTTGGGCTGGAGAGGGTAATTTCCTTTTAAAGATTGGTGTGTTACAGGGGTACCAAAATTACAGGTGAAAAGGGATCACTGCTAGACACATCCCTAGAAAAAGAAAGAAATAGAGAAATAACACAGATTCTCTTCATTCTTTCTTTTCCCCTTCTTTCACAATTGCCTACAATTGGTCCAAAGTTCCAGGATGCTAAGAGGGGAAGGGATCCTGAGAAATGTAGCTTGGTAGAGAAGGGAAAGAAATGGATCTGGAAGTACATAGGTTAATGACAAGCAATCATAAAACCATCTTTAAAAGTTACAGACTTCATGTAAGTGTTCTCAGGATAGTCAAGAAAGGCACCCTTTTCAGGCATGCACTAAGTGAAGAACCACAGGCACTTGCTGAGATTGGTGTGATGGTTGTACTGGTTATTTTAATTGAATGATGACTCTACATTAAAGATATGGATTGAGAAGTGCCTTAAATAAGAGACTAAGATATCTTTGAACAATATGGCAGCATAAAATGCTTCAGGGTTCCATTCCTTCGCAGATTCTAAACAACTAGCAAAAACTCCAGATAAGTTTAGGGTTGTAGTAACTGGGTGAGTGCTGAATCAAGAAAATTAAGCTTTAAAAATGGTTGAAGAAGCACATGGTACACTTGCTCACCCTTATTCTTCCCATCCCCATTGCAGTGTGAAGTCAGTCTGTGTTTGCATTGCGTGTCCTTGGCCATGTTCCAAGTGGAGCAGAGTAAAGTCTATGAACATCCTGTGGTGTTAGTATGTCAGTGCCAATCTGCAGGGTGGAAGCCTGAAATACTAAATCAGGAAAATCTTCCCTGACTCAGGTTTTCAGAATGTGCCCTGCACGTAAAAGCAGTGCTTTCAGATACATAAAGCAGCTTAAGAAACAATTAAGATGAGGCAGCCTGGGGAAAAAAGATTATTTGCTTTCAGTCATATAATAGAGCTCTAAAAGGGAGAGAAAGCTTATTTCATAGGGAGTAGAGGAGACATTCAATATCCTGCAAATAAATGGGGAAATTCCTAAAGGCAAAAGCAAGCACAATCCCAGTATAATATACAGACTCAGAAAAGATGGGGAGGACCTTGCATTTCAGATTCATCTCCGGCTTATCTTCATGATAGCAGGAGCCAATATGCAGACTTTGAAAGGTGTTTTCATATTTGTTTGTTAGTGTTAAAGGAAATATGTATCATATCATGAACTGGATACAAACGGCCATATCATGATTTGGATACAAACTTAAAGATCAGACAGATCAGAGACTAAGTCCTAGGGTTAACACTTTAAAAATTAAAATATACAGTTTGAAAAACAAACAAACAAACAAACAAGAAACAAAAAGCAAAAATTAATGACTTATCCAATGGAAAAGATAAAAATTCAGAAGCCATGAAACTGAAGAAAATATTTGGATATACTAGACTAAGTTTTTGTTTTAAATGACCTTCAATAAGCTCAAAGAGATAAAGAAAAACACATAAAAATAACTAAAGGAGAAAAGGGAACCAATGTAGGAACAATATGAGAATCTCAGTAAAGAAAGAGAATTTTTTTTTAAAAGGACCAAAAAGAAATACTGGAATTGAATACTACAATAACTGAAATGAAAAATCCACTTGAGGGTTTCAACAGCAGATCAGAGCTGGCAGAAGAAAGAATCAACGAAATGAAAGACAAGACAATTGACATGATTCAGGCAGAAGAGCATAAAGAAAAAAAGAATTAAAGAAAGTTAAAAGAGCCCAAGAGCCTGTAGGAAATCATTAAGCATGCAAATGTGTACATTATGGGAGACCCAGAAAGAGAAGAAAGAGAAATAAGTGGAAGAAATATTTAATAAAATAAAGGCAGAAAACCACCCAAATTTAATGAAAGATATACATATGCATATATATGAAGGTCAATGGGCTACATAAAGGATACATTTGAGAGGAACCATGCCCAGACAAACAGTAATCAAACTGTCAAATGAAAACTGCAGGAGAAAAGCAACGTGCTATATGAAAGGGAGTCCAAATAAAATTAAGTGCTCAATTCTCATCAGAAACCAGGAAGGCAAGAAGGTAGTGAGATGAAATATTTAGAGACCTGAGAGGAAGGAAATCCCAGCAAAGAATTGTATATCCAGCAAAATTTCCTCTCAAAAATAAGGGAGAAATCAATCATTCCCAAGTAAGCTAAAACTGAAGGAGTTTGTCACCACTAGATCTATTCTACAAACAATGCTATAAGGAGTTGTTTAGATTGAGTGGCATAAAGATATAAAGTGCTCTGGTGAAGGTAATGAAATGATTTATTATGAATGCCAGTAATATCACATTGTATTGTTTGGTATGTAATACGACTTTTTAATTCTTACAGTACCTAAAATAAATGCATACTAGACAATAATAAATCCATAGTTTTGTACATAAAATATATAAAGATATAATTTATAACAAGTAGAACAAGAAGGTGAGGGGACAGAGGAGTATAGGAAATGTATGTTTATGCTATTGAACTTAAGTTGGTATCAAATCAAACATGATTGTTATAGATTTATGATGTAAAATTTAAGCCCTGTGGTGATCACAAAGAAATATATGAAAAATATATAATGTAAGAAATGATACAGCACTTGAAATGATACAACACAAAATATCAAATAAATAAGAAAATAGGCATTAATGGAAGAATTGAGGGGCAAAAGTTATAAGACTTACAAAAGCAAAATAACAAAATGGCAGAAAAAGGGCCTGCATTATCAGTTCCTACTTTAAATACAAATGGAATGAACTCTGCAATCTAAAGGTTGAGATCAGCAGAATGGATAAAAAAGCATGGCCCAACTGTATGCTTTACAAGAGACTTTTTTAAATTCAAAGACACAGATGAGTTGAATATGAGAAGATGGAATATATCATGCAAATAGTAAGCAAAATAGAGCTAAGGTAACTATACTAATAACAGATAAAATAGACTTCATGTCAAAAATTGTTATGAACAATAAGGAAGGTCATTATATACTGATAAAGGGCTCAATTTCATAAAAGTATATAACAATTATATATATATAATTTAAAAATAGAAATATACAGAAGAACCTCAAATAGAAGAAAATATTGACATATTAGAAGGGTGAAGTAGACAGTTCTATATTAATAGTAGGAAACTTCAATATTCCATTTTCAATAATGGATAGAACATCTGACAGAAGATCAACAACGAGATAGACTTGAATGATAGTATAAACCAACTAGATCTAACAGATGTATATAGAACACCCAAAATCAACAGAACACAAAGTCTGCTACAGTGCAAATGGACTATTATCCAGGAAGACCATATATTATATCACAAAACAAGTTTCAATAAAACCAAAAATACTGAAATCATACAATTATCTTCTCTGACCACAATGAAAGGAAGCTAAAAACAGATAACAGATCATCAGCTGTAAAATTCTCAAAAATATAGAAATTAAACAATGCATTCTTAAACAACCAATGAGACAAAGAGAAAATCACAAAAGAAAATAGGAAATGTCTTGAGGCACATTAAAATGAACACAAAGTATGTCAAAACTTATGGGATGCAGCAAAGGCAACGGTGAGGGGGAAATTTATAGCTCTAAATGATTACATTAAAGAAGAAAGAACTTAAATCACAGATTTTTGATTTGTAATTCTTGCTCACAACTGGAAAAACTAGAATAATAAAGGCCATACTAAAGCCAACATAAGAAGAAGGAAGGAAATGGCAAAGATTAGAGATAAATGAAATAGAGAATTTAAAAAAATAAAATCAACAAATTTTGTTTCTTTGAAAAGAGCAATAATATTGAAAACCTTTAGTTAGTATGATAAAAATAAATGAGAGAAGAGACAATTAGCTAAAGTCAGAAAAGAAAGGAGAGACATTATTCTTTCCACACAGAAATAAAAAGGATTATAAGAGGATACTATGTACAACCAGATGCCTGAAAATTAGATAACTCAGGTGAAATGCACAATTTCCTAGAAAACCACAACTTAACGACACTGATTTAAGAAGAAATAGAGGATCTCATCAGGGAAATAACAAGCTAAAGACTGAATTAGTAATCAAAAACCTCCCCACAAACAAGAGCTTAGAACCAGATGCTTCAGGGTTGAATTTCACCATACATGCAAAGAAGAAAAGCACCATTCCTGCACAAACTCTTACAAATATTTAAGAAGAGGAAACACCTCTTAACTGTTCTTAAGGTTACCATCACCCTAATCCCAAACCCTGATAAGGGTAACACAAGAATAGAAAATTACAGGCTAATATTCCTTATGAATATAGATGCTCAAGAAATCCTCAAGAAAATACCAGCAAACCAAATCCAATAGCACATTAAAAGAACATGCATCATTGGCAAACAGGATTATCCCAATTATGCAGGTATGGTTAAACAAAAGAAAATCAGTTAATATAACATACTATTTCTATAGAAAGTAGGAAAAAAAGTACATGTTCACCTCAATTGATGCAGAAAAGGCATTTTTAAGAATCCAGCATTCTTTCTTAACAAAATCACTTAGAAAACTATGAATAAAAATAAAGTTTCTCTGTGATGAAGAGCAGCTCTGAAAAATCCACAGTTAGCATCATTTCAGTGAGAAAGTTTGAAAGCTTTCCCTCTAAAATCAGGAACAAGACAAGGTTGCCCACTATAACCAATGTTATTCAACACTGCATTGCAGGTGCTAGTCAGAGCAAGGAGGCAAGAAAAGAAATAAAAGACACCCTAACAGGAAATTTAAAAGCAAAATTTTCCTTCTTTGCATAAAACATGATCCTATATATAGAAAATCCTACTGTTTTAAACAATTTGATGGTTCCTTAGAAAAGTAATTATAGAATTACATATTACCCTGCAAAATAATTCAATGCAGGGACTCAAACAGATATTTGCACACCTATGTTCATAGCAGCATTATTCAAAATTGCCAAAAGTTGTAAACAATCCAAGCATCCATCAACAAGTGAATGGAAAATAAAATGTAGTAGGTACATATAATGGAATATTACACAGCCACCAAAATGACTGAAGTTATGATACATGCAACAACATGGATGAACCTTGAAGATTTCATGTTGAGTGACACAAGCCAGAAGCAAAAGGACAAATATTATATGATATTAATAATATGAAATAATTACAGTAAACAAATGCATAGAGTCAGAAAGTAGAGTAGAAGTTACAAGATGCTTGGGTTGTTGTAGGGAATGTGGAGTTAATGCTTAATTGAATAGAGTTTTCTGTTTGAGATGATGGAAAAGTTTTGGTAATGAATAATATTTGTTGTGGTTTGAAGCTATGTACACTTGAAAAACATATTCATCCCTGTGGGTATGAACCTTTGTGAATAGAATCTTTTGATGATGTTATTTCAGTTAAGGTGTGGCCCAACTCAATAGGATGGGTTTTAATCCTATTACTTGGGTCCTTTATAAGCACAATGAAATTACAGAGAAAGTAACAGGGAACCACCAGTAAAGATAGAAGTCAATAGAACTGAGAAGCCAGGAGAGACTGCCATATTCATTACCATTTGCAGAAAAGCCAAGGATCATTGTTCACTGAAAACCAGCCCCAGAGTACCACCGTATTTTGGGAGAAATCACTGAGTTGATGATGCCTTGATTTTGGACTGCTTCTAGCCTCAAAACCAGGAGCCAATAAATTCCTGTTGTTTAATCCAACTGATTGGATATTTGTTTTAGCAGCCAGGAAACTACAACAGCTTTTGGTACTGAGATATCAGTATGCTATTACAAATACTTAAAAAGTAGAATTGCTTTGTGTAACCGTTGGGGATTTTGATGTAATTATGAATTCCAAAAATATAATTGAATCATGCTTGTTAACTGATCTGTTAATCTGGGCATGATTAGGTTAGGATTAGGACGTTGAGCCCCACCCTTTGGTGGGTGGGGAATTGAATATAAAAGGCAAGGCAAAGGACAGTTGAAGCAGTCTTTTGAGAAGAAGTTTTGATGTTGGAAAGAAGGCCCCAGGAGAAGAGAAGCAAGCCATTTGCCTGATCGTCTACAGCTGACCTTGTGGAGGAAATAGGAGCTAAGCCCGGAGAGAAACGCAGCCCCGGGAAGAGAGGAACCCAAAAGCCTAAACCCTGGCAAAGGCCGGCAGCTGTCTTGCTCTAACATGTGGCAATGGACTGTGGTGAGAGAAGAAACTCAACGCTTTATGGCCTGGTATCTGTGAACTTCTACCCCAAATAAATACCCTTTATAAAGACCAACCCATTTTTGGTATTTCACATTAGCACCCCTCTGGCTGACTAATACACTTTGGAATTAGTTTATGGATAAAGGATGGAAGAATTGTGAGTGAGAGCTGTAGGGAAAATTTGTATCATTTTAGAGAATACATAAATCATCATAAAAAGAATGTTAGTAGAAATATTGTCATTAAAGGTATTTCTAGCCATGCCTTAGAAGGGATTGATGAATGTGCTATTAGAAATTGGATGAATGGTGATCCTTCTTTTAAAGTATCAGAGAACTTGACAAAAATTGAGTTCTCATGTCAGACAGAAGGCTGATATTAAAAGCAGTGAACTTGAATATGTAGCCAAGGAGATTTCCAAGAAGTAGCCTGGCTACTTCTTGCAGTTATTAGTAAAATGCAAGAGAAAAGGGATAAGCTGAAAGTAAACACTTAAGCCCAAAGGAACCAGAAATTGATGATTTTCAGAATTATGAGTCTACACAGATAGTGTGCTCTGATTTTAGGGACAGAAGTGGCACAATCAGAGATCTCCCTAATTTTTCAGGACGTGAGTCCCCAGAGGACAAGGCTCCATGTGAGGGTTTAACTGAACATGGATAAAGTTAGAAATTTCAGTGGAAGTCATGTTTGGTAACACAGCTATGCTGGAAGGATCTATGGAAGGAGCTATTGTTTGATGGTTTAGAGCCCTGTGAACTGCATGCAAAACTCATAAGGTTTTCATGACATTTGTATGAGCAGAACCACTGCAAGCCTGAACTGAAAGGGACAGGGAAGGGATGAATTGCAGGAAGAAGGACTTCAATTCCAGAACCGTGGAAGCCAAGGGCAAGACCAAAGAAATTTTCTTGTTCCCAGTTAGTGAGCCTACTCTTGCATGTGGCAAGTGTAGGTTCAGCCCTGCATTTTGACTGGGCAGGCTATCTGCCTGGCACTAGGAGGGTCAGACTTTGTGCCCTATTATTCAGGGATAGTGCTGCTGCCCCAATGTTAAGAGATGATGGGGCATTCACAAAGAGACTCGGTGCCATTTCAGTGCTTGGAAAGAGTACAGCCTTCACTCCAGAGCTTTTGAAGAGCATGGCGACTGCAAAACTGCTTAGAAGGGATATACTGCTCCATCAGGCCCAAAGGACAAAACATAGTTGGATAGATGATTCTTAGAGCTCAAAACTTAATGCAATTTGCCCTGCTGGGTTTCAGAAATATTTGGGACTACTGACCCCTATTTTTCTACCAATTTATCCCTTCCAGAATGAAAATGCTTATCCTAGGCTTGTCCTCCACTGTATATTGGAAGCAGATAACTTGTTTACTAGCTTTCATAGATCCACAGACAGAGGGGAGTTGTTCCCCAGGACAGATGACACCCATAACTGAATTTGATGTGACTTTGTATTTAGCATTCTTGTTGAACTGACTTAAGGCTTTGGGATGTTGTGATGGGATAAATATATTTTTCATGTGGAAAGAACATTTCTTTTGGGTGTGAATTGCCGTATGTCAGAAGCACCAAAGACCAAGCATCACTGCTGCCAGCCCCGGAATGTCACAGTCTTCTGGGAGAGAGCATCACCTTGATGATGTCTTGATTTTGGATTTCTCCTAGCCTCAAAACCATGATCCAATAAATTCTTATTATTTAAGTCAAACTATTTCATGGTATTTTTTTTTTTTAGCAATCAGGAAACTAATACAGTGATGATTATAGCACAACATTGTGAATGCATTTAATGCCACTGAATTATATATTTGAATGAAGTTAAAACAGGACATTTTCTGTAGTATTACTAGAATAAAATTTTTAAAAAACCAACAACATAGGACTGGGTAACAGATACAGTGAGCCCTAATGTAAAGTATGGACTATAGTTAATAGCATATTTATTTGTTTCATTAATTGTAACAAGGCTACCACACTTATGAAAATCATTGTAATTGGGAAAACCATACATGTAAGGTGGGTAATATGAGATCTCTGTATTTTCTGAATAATTTTTCTGTATTCCTACAACTAAATTCTGTTAAAAAAAAATCATCTCAAAAAAAAAGCCAGAGTTGAAGACTGTTGAACCCTTGTCCTTAAGAATTTATGAAAACAATTATTAGAAAACTATAAGAAAAAGTTATGGGAACCTTAAAAGCTAAAGATTTAGGACTCAGTTTTCCTTTAGAATAGGTTATTTTTTGTTTACATGACACATCAGAATAATAATTAAGATATAAAACCACTAGATACAAATAATAAGGATTTCCTAGATAGAAAGCATCTTGCAAATTGATATTTAGCACTCAAAATTAAGAAGTATCCTATTCAACCAGGATTAGAAAAAATTGAAGAATCTAGCAACTTTTATGTGTATATAAGTAAGGTCAAAAGCTCGTAACAAACAGGATTATAAATCATGTTGCCATTTAAAAGATCCTACAGTCTTAATTAATACTGGATCATGAAATTTCTAGTATTTTTTTTGATCAATAAAGCATATTTACTCATGAATGTAGAAATGTTTAAATTAAATTTTCTGTGAAAAACCTTACATTGTCATTAAGCTATGGCATATATCTGATTCAACATTCCAGTTTGTCATTAAATATCCTTCACAATGTTGTTCTTTAAAGTATATTTCCAAAATTATTTTCCCTTCTTTTCTATATAGGGCTTCTCCATGTTTAGAATTATATGCTCCCCGATTACTCAATGCACTTATTATATTTTGTCATTGTTACTCTTCTTGTAAATCCCATTTTATCCACTCTAAAACCTTTTCCTCAGGCTGTTCCAGTTGTACTCATTTTTCAAGATCATGTGTGCATTTAGTTATGAAAAAAATGTTTTTCAAGATCTACTATATGTTACTCATTTAGCTAGATGCTAGAGATAAAGTAATAGACAGATAACTACTTTGTCTTTAAAGATACTATTTTCTACCGGGGGATATAAACATACACCATGATGTTGCAATAATATCTGATAGAAGTTGTGGTGGATTTGTCCTCTGTCAATTTAG
This sequence comes from Tolypeutes matacus, assembly GCA_026826555.1. NCBI lineage: Eukaryota > Metazoa > Chordata > Mammalia > Cingulata > Chlamyphoridae > Tolypeutes > Tolypeutes matacus. The sequence goes on from JAKSZT010054457.1 coordinate 2,511,832, forward strand.
CTAAGCTGGAACTACATTTCTGAGAAATCACTTTCCTGTATGATTCCTCATCAAATTTGGCAACAAGAGAAATGTGCAGGATTTTATAGCAGGAAGTAAAGCAGCAGCCATTATGCTTTGAAAATTGTTGAATGTTGGTGTCCTGCTGCCACTGAATTCATATAAATTTACACTTATCTTCTGGCTCTCTGTGTTGGCATGGAGCTGCATCCAAGCTTAAAGATCCCCCTGCTCCTTCCAGATCTCTTCCTTCATATACTTCAATTCTGAACCTGCATATGTGCTGTGCCATTCCAGAGGGTACCGGCTTTTTTCAGGCCAACCACATCATACCTGTGAAATCTGGTTTGTTCTCATGGATTTTCATTTGTCTTTGCTGCCCCCACTGCATGTCCAGCATTTTCATCAACTGCTTAAGCTGTAGCAACTTCAGAACCACAACAAGGTTCAGAGGCAAGAGCCTTGCATATACTTGTTTTAAAAACTTTAATTTTAGAAAAGTTTTAGATTTATATTTACAGAAAAATTATACCAAGAGTATAATTTATATAAAGGTGTAGTCCCTTATAATCCCCCACATCCACACACATAGTTCCCCTATTATTGACACATTAGAATAGTGTGGTACATTTGTTATAGTTGATGAACCAATATTGAAGCATTGCTACTAACCAAAGCCTATAGTTTACATTATGGTTTACACTTGGTGCTGTACAGTTCCATAGCCCTTGACAAAGGCATAATGTCATGTGTCCGTCATTGCAGTATCATACAGAAGAATCTCACCACCCAAAATATGCCCTATATTCCACCCATTCATCCCTCTCCCTCCTTTACAACCACTATGATCCCACAACTGTTTAAAAACAAATAATAATTTATATCCCTCATCATGTATCTCTCACATTATTTTTGCTTTCTTGGTAAATCACTAACTGATTTAGAAATTGGTACCAGAAGTGATACCAAGAATGGAAACTTCTGAATGGGTTGCAGCAAATATTTTTCTGAATGATTTGTTGTCAATGGTGAAGGGGGCTCTGGTTGCCCATGACACGTTGTGGCAAACAGTCAAAAAATTATCAGTTAAAAACTCCTATAATCACATGCATATATAAGGCAAGGCTTAAGGTGATAAAGTAGGTCACAAGATATTTCACAGAAACATAATGTAATTGGTTGGCTGTTTCTAATTGTGCTGCAGACCTTGGAAAATAAAAAAAAATAAGTGTGGGGCTTTGAATTCATAGCTTGAGGTCTGTGAAAGTGAGCAGAAACATTCTGTGATGGCCATAAAAAAATTCTTAGCCCCATTAGACACAGAACTCACCCCACAGTGGAATCTTGTGGATGGTTGAATTGCAGTGCACTGAATTCATAATCTCACAAGATTTCTTATATTAACAATGGGGTTTTAATTGGATAGAATTTGGATCCTGAAAATCAGGATGAGATTCTGATGAAGCTAGGGATCTTGATTTCTTAGATTCTGCCAAGCCACCTCTGCAAGTACAACAGCTTTTCCTCCCCTGAGAGGCTTGATCTCCCCTTGCCTTAAGAACAGATAATATACATCTCAGAGATAATCACCATGAAGGAAACTGCTGATCCTCCTAAGACCACCCAATCATCTCTTCCTTATTGCTTCAGATTCAAGTCTGAAAGCCACAGAAGGTAAGTTATAAATTATCATCTCCCATGAGAAGGATCAAAAAAGTGTAAGATTTTTCCAATTTATATTAGTGTATTGGATCAGGGTGCAATAAAATTAAGTTGAATCTCAAGTCATATTTGTTGACAGTTACTCTGGATTTGCTGTATAAGCTTTAGCGATTGAGAGGGACTCCATCTAACAGTTCATTGGGTTGTTTAACTGAAACATAGACTCAAAAGTGACCTATATTGAAGAGAGTAGAAATGATAGAACTTCCTTACTTTACCATCAAAAGGGATTCAAAAGCTCAGGGAGGTTGAAATGCTAGAGGGGATTTAGCACGTAAAACCTGCTCACTCATTCCTTAAATAGTCCTTTGAGATCATACAGAGGACACTCCTTTTACCACTGTAAGAAATCCATTTGTGAAGGACCCTGGCATCCTTGAAAAACTCTGTAGTGATTATCCTCTGTAGGTGAGGAATAACAGTGGGAACTACTACCAGCACACTAGGTTCCCTTAATTCAGTAGGGATGATAATATCCTAGGGTGTGGTATTTAATTGACAGGGACAAGGTGGGCATGGTTGACATAATGGGCAGCAGAGTAGAACAGTAAGCAGAATAATCTGACTAGTAGAGATCAATGAGTCCAAATTTCATAGGGTAGGCTGCAAACCAGGAACTCCTGTGAAGGTCCTCGATGAATTCCCCAGGAGATTCTGGCTGTCTGAAGTAGAGATGGTATAGCATATATGGCTTTGCATTTTTCCCACAAAACTTCCAGTTCTTTCTCCTTCTAGTCACAGCAACATTTCTTTTTTTAAAAGGTACACAGCAAACCTTGAAAAATAACTGTGAGCTCATGACTCATAAGTAAATCTTGTATGCTTGGACTTGTTTCCCAGGAATTCTAAGAATAATCTGTTCTGTAAACTGCTTGACCACATTCATATCAATAGATTCCTCACATATTTACTGTAAAGATATAACTTCAGCCCTACTGACAAACATTGTAAATGCTCATTCTACATAGTTACTGTGAGATTGTAACTTCTGCCTTGCTGAGAAATATTGTGAATGTCCATTCCCTGATGATTTGTCCTGAGTACTGCACTTTTAAATCATGCTCCCCACTCACATACCCTCTTCCCATCTACACATACACATGTAGTATATTACAACCTCCCATGCTTTGTGGCAAGCGAGGGCATCAAGACTTGGAAGTGCCACACTCTACTCCCACTGCGGAGGACAAGGCTTCTAGGCCATAACCGGGCTCAGATCTACAACTATGTGAAGAGCTTCCCCACATAAGCCCCCTAATAAATGCTCACTTACTCAACAAGCTGAACTTGTCGAATTCTTTCTTTGGTCTGAGATATTGCTGTCAGTTTGGTGGGAAGCTGTAATTTTACACAGCTCCCTGATATACTCAAAACAAATGGGAATTCTCTCTCTGAATGCAAAAAATCACTTCCCCTTTTAAGGACTTCAACTGATTGAATGTGACGCCACTCATTGCTGAAGTTGATCCCCTTAGTTGATGTAATCAACCATAGAGGCACTCAACTCACTGATGATTAAAGTCCATGAAATATCCCTGCCATACAATTAGTTAAGTGCTTGCTTAACTGAGCAAACAACTGGGCATCATTACCTGGCCAAGTTGATACATTAGTGTAACCATCACAGTCCTCCCCTTGTCAACTTGGCAGCCATTCACATAACCATAAACCATAATTAATCACTAAATAAAATCAATAACAGACATTTTTTTTTCACTTTACAATACTCATCTATCCTACATAAAACCGGAAATGCACTAAATCTTTCCAAAATAGGGTGCAAGTCCTTGCGTAATATTCATTCTTAAACTTGACATCCTTATAAACTATGACATGAAACTAATACAACTTATGTCATATGATAAGGGGATAAGATAAGGAAGAAAACAAAGATATTTGTTTTACGTACATTACAAACATACTCATAACAAAAGAAGGAAGAAATATTCATGACCATTACAGTTCTTGTTTCTGGTTTGCATTGTTTCTAGTCACATGTTTATAGTTTGTATTTATCACTATCTTCTTCCAATACCCATTCCTGGTTCTCCTCAGAAAGCACCTCAGCTGATTATGGTTCTTTGCCTGGTGAGTGACCCAAACCTTCATTCCTGAAGATTATGGGCCATTATTAGTACTAACTGGATTGGGTTGTTGCAGCTTTCCATTGATTTAAATCACAGGAAATGGTAGTACTAAGAGAAACCCTAGGGGATCTCCTGTATTCAAGGTGAACTCTTATTTACTTCCATTGTGTGGTTGCAGCCCTATTTCCCCTTAAGGGAGGGTCAATTACCCAAACCAGTACAGTAATTCCCTTCTTTGCCTGTTGATTCAGAGGCATGAGGAACCCAAAGTGGCCAGCTAGCTGTCTTAACTTCCAGTTCAATGCAATCATTGTTATGTTTCCTGGTGTAAGAACTCCTCCTTTTGTAACCTGTAGACCAGCATAGCTAAAGGTTGCAGAGACAGGAAGTAAAAATTTGCCTAGTGGATCACTAGAGGTAATAGTTATGCCACTCCCATTTCCATCCCTTGATTTCTGGACCCTTGAATTCTGGCCTTGAAAGAAACAGCAGCATAGAGTATACACTGATGTAGAGGATACACAGCCTCCTAGAGAACATTGCCTCAGCCCTGCAAGGTATTGCCACCTACTTAGCACCATAATTGAGTCTTCAAAAGGCCATTCCACCATTCTATCAATCCAGGTGCTATTGGATGATGGGGAAGATGGTAAGACAAGTGAATTCCATGAACATGTGTCCAATCCCACTGATCATTTCCATTTCCCCAATGCACACTTACCCTGGTACAAGGCTGTAGGTCTCTTTGGGCAAGGAAGATTAACAGTATACATTTTTGGCATTGTAACAAGTTCCTTATCTAAGGGACCTAGCCTTCCCCTCATTCAAGGGGCTCTGGGTCTGTAAACTGTCTCAAGTCTGGGAATTGATTCAGTAACAGCAGTTCCCAAGGTAATATCTGACCTTCAGAGAAGAGCAACTACAGAGCTCTTCAGTGATGATGGAGTTACTCTCTAAATTTATTCCATACAGTCCTGGCGAAAGGTGTGTTCTCTGGACATGACTTGGGTAGATGAGCAGGTCTTACATGGTAAATCCATTATAACATGCCAGTCTCTCCAAGCCTTTGGATTCCCTCATCTACAGTATAGCAGGGAAATTCTGGCATCTTGACCTCAGGTAATATTGGCTATCTTGTCATCCATGTTTCAGCCAGCCACCTAAACAAACTGTAAGAGCACTTCTAACCCATTGAGCTACAACATTGAATCCAGAATCTCTGCTTAGTTGGCCTGTGGCAGTTTGATATTATTGATGAATTCCAAAAATAAATATTATCTTTGTAAACAGATTGTGATACCCCTTGATTGTATTAAATTCACTTTTACTTGAATATATTAAGATTAGGGCTCTGATTCAGTCATGTCAGTAAGATATTGAGTCCCCACCTCCTTGGTGGGTGGGGACTCACAGAAAAAATGACAGGGCAGAGGAGAAAGTTTTAGTTTTGAGCCCTGAGGAGAGAGCCAAGCCATTCAACTGATAGTTTACAGCTGGCCTTGTGGAGAGAGCAGAGCAGCTGAGCCCAGAAAGACATGAGCCCTGGGAACAGAGACAAGCCTTATACCAGCCTACAGCTGAGATTAGAAGAAGCTGTGACCATGAAGACTTAGGAGGGAGAGGAAGCCTGAACCCTCACAGAGATCAGAAGCCATCTTGCTCCAACACATGGCAACAGACTTTGGTGAGGGAAGTAACTTACTCTTTTTAGCCTTTTGACTGTAAGCCCCTATCCCAAATAAATACCCTTTAGAAAAGTGAACAGATTTCTGATACTTTGCATCAGAACCCCTTTGGCTGACTAATACATGGCCCACATCAATACATGCAGCCTGATTCACCATTATATCCCTTCCACCATTATCCCCCAATCTTAATATCCATTCCCACACATATTCCCATGATTTCTGTCTATATAAATTGGATAAATCATGCAGTTCTTTTGGAGTAGAGTGTACTTCTTCATGGGCTACACTTTGTACCTTACTTATGGGAACTTGTTGTGACTTTGGTCTAGTTATAAGTCTGGAAGAAAAGAGGGGTGGTGGGGGTGGGTAACAAGAAGCTTTAGAAGTGTCTTGTAAGCAAATTACCTCAGAGAACCAACCCATATGTCTCCCTCCCAAAGCTCATGGTACCACTCCTTTCCAATCAATACCCTCAATTTAACAGCAGACACAATGCAATGTTGAGATTTTAGTTTCTGTTGTAACTCTGCTACTCACACAATAAGACTCTGGATCTGTTTTTCAGAGATCTAAAGTTTGCTGCTGCACACAACAAGGTTTTTTTTCAGGACACACATAGAAACTCAAAATCATTCATGTGGCACTTAATTTGCAAATTTGAAGGCTTCAGCTCATCTAAATTTTTTATAATCCCTTTCTATTATAAATATATCTACCATATTTAGGAACAATCAGCCAACATCATTGTAACTTTTAACTCCACAAAACTCTGTTAAGGTGTCAAAAAACTCTCACACCAAGCCTTGTCTCTTATAAACAGGGAAGTAGCCACATGGAGTGATGATATTTTCTGTATCTCTATTGCAAAATCATGCCACAGACTAACATTGGCCTTTTGATTATTGGAAATAGGGTCATTAGTGCCTTTGAAACTAATGAAAATAGAGAGCCAACTGCAAAAATCCCAGAAATCTCAATTCAGAAATCACATTTTAAGATCCTGTTTATTAAGAACCCATTCTTGGTACCAAGCTGTGTTAGTCAGGGTTCTCCAGGGGAACAGAACTGACAAGAGATATTTGTAAGTAATATGAGATTTTATAAAATTGTCTCTTGTGACCATTGGAATACACAAGTCCAAATTCTAAAGGGAAGGCTGAAAGCTGAGAACTCCAATGAAGGTCCCCAATGAGTTTCCCAGGATATGCTTGCTGTCTGAAGTAGAGATGGGAATTCTCTCTTTGAATGCTGAAAATCACTTCTCCTTTTAAAGCCTTCCACTGATTGGATGAGACATCACTCATTGTTGAAGGTGATCTCCCCAGTTGATTGTATATATAATCAGTCATAGATGCAATCAACTTACTGAAGATTGAAGTGCATAAAATGTCCTAGCATTTCATTTACTTGGTGCTTGCTTGACTAGACAACTGGGCACCATGACCTGGCCAAGTTGATATATTAGCCTAACCATCACTCCTCATGAGAAAGGATTCTGCTATAATGCAAATTATTTATACTGTGAAATCTTTATCCTAACCCTTTATAAAGGCAGCCACAGCCATTTACCAGGTAACTGAGCATTAAGTGAAAGCATATAATCAAACTTTGGGTACATAACTGTAGGTTAGCTCTGTACTGACACTAATTCCTAGAGAATTAAAATGCCATATGGTTTACCAGTGAGAGGAGAGGATAATGGAAGTCACTACCTGAGAATATATATACACATACATATATATAAAAGGGGGGGATTTAATCTTTATTTACAGGAGACACTGAAAAATGATAGGGAAAATAATATTCACCCTTCATTTTTACCAGTCTGTCTTGGTAAAAGGATATCTTTCCAGGCAAAATGAAAGCCTGGTGCACTGCTCAGAATTTTGTTCACTGAGATTTCCCTTTCCTTATGTCCTTTAGAACCTCCCCAATTCAACTGAATAGCAGAATGGCCTTTTGGAGCCTCATATTACAATCCAGTGGTAACACCTTGCAGGGTTGGATAATATAATCCAACATATGCATATGCTATAAACCAACAACCAATACATGATGCTCTTTATTCCATAAGTAGTTATCATAGCTCCAGGACTTAAGAGGAGGAAATGAGAACAGATTGTCCCATTGTGTTCTAACAGCAAACATTTGTTTTCAGCATCTACTTTATTCTCAGAGGATTTACAGGTCTTAGTTTCAAAGGGAGGAAAGGAATTCTTACAGTGGTGAATATAGCAATGGTTTCATTAAACTGGAAGTAAAGAAAACTATATGACAGCTTTGGCCTCTTCATTAATGTAAACCAATAAGCAGAAGAGTGATTTATTATATTGGGATGGGAAGATTGACCTTGACCTTCAAAGAGCAAGTAGGTTGCTACTACAAAATGGTATTATGGAGCTTTGTGTCTGGAATGAAGGATATCCTAGGAGTTATCTCTCAGGGACTCTCATGTCCTTTGAACCTGTTAATGGAAAGCTCTAACAATTCAGAACAGACAGGACTGCTATGTCCCATACCTTTTAGAATAAAGTTTTGGACACCTCACAAGACAAGGAATCATGAACAGGTGGATTGCTTACTGAGGGTAAAGGGAATATGGGATGGATAACGGAAGAAGCAGATGTAAATACCAGTTATGACATGTGACCAGTTGGAGAAATGAGGAATGTAATATTTATAATAGTAATTCCTTTTATATTTTTATATCAGTGCATTTGTGCATATTAAGTAATCCTTTCCTTCCCATGTTCCATTCCTAAATCAGCTAAAACAAAATGTTTTAATTATAGTTAACATTATATGCCAAGGTTTAAGAATATAAAATCGGTATATGACTCAGTTAGAAAAGAACTCAGTCCTTAATGAAGGATAGATAAATGATACATGGGACTTGGTATGCTCTTTTAGGGAGAGAGTTAGTATGTTTTAGGTTGTACAATGATTAATTGTATCATGTTATTTGGAAACATAATGTAATGTTTTATCTATTTGGACATTAAGAATAGTTAAAAGAAGTGTATATGAATATCTAATTGACAAAGGGTTGACTGTGGATGTTTCATACTATACTAACTCAGATAAGCTGGAACATTTCCCAAAATTCCCTTTCCTATATGGTCTAAATAATAACAAAGGTAAATTAAGGCATGAGAGAATCTAACAAAGGATGTTGAACCATTGCAAGGTATAGCAAAAACAGGAAACCATTACCTTACGTGGGTCAGAAAATTGCTGACTATAAACTCTTACTTTATAAACATATGATTCAACTCAAAATTCTTTAATTTCTTCATTTTCTATTATTGTTAAGTGTTAAAAAGGACACTGATGTTAATGGATTTCATTTATTTGTATTAATTTATTCAATGAATATTTATTAAGAATGTTAGAATTTTTTTTTTTTTTTACCTTTAGAAATGCAGTAGCCAAGAATGTTAGAATTAATTTTGCATTCTTTGTTTGTGATGAATACATGAAGTAGTTATGTATTTCATTCTAAACCTTATCTTCCATCGGAGAAACAAAGACAATAAATAATAAAATGATAACTAAATAAATTTATTTAGTTTTTAGGATGTGATAATGCTGTAGGAACAAGGAAATGCAATGCAAATAAGACACAGGAATACCAAAGCTTGGAGGAATGGTGAAGTATTAAATAGTATCTAGATAGGCCTCACTGATAAAGTGAGACTTACAGTTTGTCTTGAAGGAGATGAGGAATTTAGCCAAGTAATTATCTGTTGAAAGAGAATTCCAGACAGAGAAGACAGACAAAAGCATAGATTCTTTATTTCAGGCATGCTTGGAATTCTTAAGGAAACACAAAGAAAACATTGTGAATGCAACAGGAGTTAGCAAAACAGAGAGGAATAAGAGATGAGAATAAAAATTTGAGGTGATGTAGAACATCATGTGGGATCAAGAAAGGATTTATTTGAACATGGAAGAAAGCTTAAGATGTTTGCAAACTGATGAAAATGTTCTAATAAAGAGGAAAATGAAATGATGACACAAGGGAGATGGGATAGTTTTTGGAGTTTGGTCCTTGATCACGCGAGAGCTAATGGCACAAAATGTAAAATAGTAGTCACTGGCCTTAAATATGAGCACTTAAAGTTTCTCCATAGCAACAGGAGGGAAGACAAAGTAAATGAGCAGATGCAAATACTGTCAGTTGTTTGTGGTGATATCATATAGAAACTCTAATCTCATGTTTTCTATTTTTCCATAAAATTCCATGTTTTCTAAAATTCCATAAATTGGATAATAGATTATCCAATTAGAATGAGAATGAGAGAGGAAATTGGGAGTTGTGTGGACTGAGGAGAAGGTGTGGAATAGTCTAGGATAACAGAAGAGTGAAAGGGCTAGGTTATGTGGTAGGATGCACCAAAGACCCAATTGAGGTTAAGGGTTATAAATTTTAAGTGACAGTATTTCTGTAGTCACATTTAGCTGTGCGGGTAGTTGGATTTAATCAGGATTAGTGTTTTGTCATTCAGGTATAATGAGGTGATAGAGGAGCAAGGGGTTTGAGGATTTATGCAGGATGAGATTTTAATGAGGAGCAATGATTTCCAATTTGTATAAGGGATATAAGGACTTGAGGATGATCTTAGAAGAGTGGTTTTCTTCTACATACATCAGAATCACCTGGGGACTTTTTTAAACAAAGATTTCAAGGTCACACTCTTAAAATTCTGGATTAACTGGGTGTTGGGAAGTCATTGACATACCTAGTGGCCATCTCCCAGCCCTCACCTACCACTGCCTCCTTCTTTAATGTGTGCAAATTTTTCAATATGCTTCCATTCTGCAGCCTGGGGAGACTTCTGACCAAGCTTTAAACCTGGAAACCTGGAAGGAGTAGCAGCAGCTGCTTATCAGGAAGGAAACTCCCAGTGGCATGGATCCCTTCTCCTGGGTCATATAAATACCTCCACCCTTGCACAACACTGATGGGTGTCTCTTCTTTGACACAACTGGGGCTTGCAGAGCTGCCATTCTCCCACTCTGACCCAAGCAGTTTGGCTGCCCAGAGAGACCTATCATGATGGGATCTTTTCTCATACTCTTTTAGACCTTAAGCAATAAAACAGTCATTTGCTGAAATTCTTTTGCCCTTGAGCCTGTGTCCCCACAAGCATTGTATAACAATTTACTTCCTGGTGTGTGAGGGGAGGGCCTGAGAATTTGCATTCTTAAATGCAAGGTGACACTTGAGCTGCTGTTCCAAGGATCATAATTGGAGACACATTCTCTTAAGTTAGCCTTAGGGGATGTCATCTACCCAACTCCCCTGCCCTCTATCTTTTGTTATCATTCTTTCAGAACATTTCTCTGAATTTCATTAATTTATTCAGCTTGTCTCTTATTTATTCACACATTAATATTAATCTATTTAAATACTTCAGTATATTTGCAAAGGGATTGGAGATGTGTACATAATCCATACTCTCATAATTATAAAACGATAGGGAAAAATAATATCCCCCTTCAGTTTTACCAGTCTGTGCTGGTTAAAGCTTTGTTTAGTAGACTGCATCTCATGATTTTTAAAAATTAATTATGCAAATGATGATACAATAATCTTTAATGCAATTTTTTAAAGTTTATATTAATTTTTTTCCTGAAATTACAAATGGCTTTTAATATATTTTTCAAAATATTATTCTGCAAACCAAACAATATAAAAATTAACTCAATATTTTTCCATGACCATGTATTCATTTTTAGCTCAGAGAAAAATGAAAATCTGTCTTGGAACTCATGGCATTGTAAGCAAAGCTACATTGCTCTGGAAAGTCTGGTCACTTCTAAATTTCCATCAGTACAAGAAAGCACATTAAAAGATATTCTCCCACTGCAAATCAGCATGCCAAATCTGGCAATAGGATGATGTTATCTTTGAAGAGAGTCAGCAGGAGCTCCACAAAGAACATTTGGTGAGGAATCTGCCAACTGCCTTTATTACCTTCTGAACTCTCTAAGTTACAGGGAATTCCAATTTTGTTCTGCAGATAATTTGAGCCCCATCTGTGGTTGATGAATATTTTTCAGTGTGCTATTACGAATTATGGTTTTAGGCACTGATGCACCCTCTCACTGCAAATTCAGCTATGTAAAATTTTGTGTTCCTTGATTTGGGGTATATTTCCATAGTGGTAAATGAGGTGGGTGAAATGGGGGATATTATTTTCTGTTGTAATTTGTTGGCTGGTTTGTTTTCAAAAGAAGGTTGTTTTTAAACTTATGCTAGAAGAGGTGAATATTAAATCTTATGCATAAATATCCAGGAGCCTATGCTAAACTCATTCTTAGGAAGTAAGAAATATCTGTAAATAAAATTTAATTTATATTAGAAATTATATGGTAAGTATATAGTTACTCAATTTACCTTGAATTAAGGGGGATTGGAATATAAATATATTGTGATAATTTACATGATGTTCAACTTCTAATTAGTTTTAACCTATTTATGTAATTATTTCTATGAGTTGTAAAATATGAAAGTATTTTATAGTTTGATGTTGCATTCCATCTTACATGAATTCCTAAAATGGTTTCAGGAGATGAACTATTGTATACTGAATCTGTGTACAGGTTGAGAGTCTTGTTAGTTCAGTAATAGCATAAATCAGAATAAGGAAGAAGACTATATCTTAAATGCAGAATATAGAAAGGAAGTGCAAGTTAGGTGATTTAAAAAACAGACAAAACATTGTGACCTGGTAGATTCACATTAACTAGCATGCAATGTGAGTGCAAAACAGTATATGGCATCATAAAATTGAAAAGATTTTGATATTTTCTCTCAACTCCCATGGTGTATTGAAAATGGCACAGTCAAGCTAGTGTGGATTTAAGCCACTGTTGTATGAGTTTGCCTCCTTGCTAAATCTTTGACTTTAGGAAATGTAATTAAACCTATTGAATTTCAAGTCTTCCATCTATAAAATGGTACTAATCATGTATACCTTGCAGAGAGGATTTGAGGAAATTATATAATCAATCCTAGTCAGTGTCTGATATACAGAAGATGGACAGTTGATGATAGCTAGTATGATCTTTGTAAATATTATCACCATAATCAAAATCATCTCATTTCAATCATGTGGCTCTTTGGAATGAAAATAGATTGTTCACTCTGGACCAATAGGTATAGATATTTAGAAGACTTTTTCACTTACTGGAAGAACTATCTGCTTTTGCTTCTCTGGCCCAGATTAATAAAGCCAGCAATCCTTGGATAGTGTTTAACTGTTACAGTTTTATTCTGTTGTCATTGGTGCTCATAGATTTGTGATCTTTTGGCAGAGTAATAGCCAGTGATATTTACATAGAGTGAAACTCATTAGGAGAACACTTCAGTGTTGTTGATTAAATCAAAGCAGATAACGATGATTTTACATACTATGTTGGACAGTTGCTTTTTGACAGATAATATAGTTGACTAGATGGTTGCAAATGTGCATAGGACATCAAATTTATCAACAACAGCTAAAAAAAAAAAAAAAACAGAATAAAATAAACCAAAAACTTGCAACACTGTTTTCAGTCAAGAAACATAATATTCAGCTGTCAATAATTTTGAAACTAGTTTATCCTTGTCCAATGATAATATTTAATCAGTGAGGCTTTACACAGTTTCAAAAAAATTCTGAATGATATTTATAAAACACCTACAGAATATGATTTACTATCAAGAAGCAGCATAGGTATATAAGAACCTATGATAGTATTTAAGAAATCTCCACAATTGTATTTACAGTTAAGAAGAAAAAATATTTTTACTAATTTATTTTTAAAAATATACTTGAAATATCATTATATGTTTTAAACAACTTCTTAAAAAAACAAGTAGTGAATTCTGTCAAATAAAATGAATTCAATTTTATTTCAGACCATGTATTTTTTCCTTTATTTATGCATATCAACATTCCTCAACATTTATCATTAAAGCCAGCTATTTTTTGTTCAAAATAACCAAAAGGTATTTTGGTTCAGGAGAGAATGAGGGCTGCACTTACAATGTGGAGAAAAAGGCCTCCTGATTCATAAGTAATCATTTCTCATATTTGCTATCATTTAGGTGTAGCATCCTTCCTTCATAAATGTAACTGTTTCCATCAACCATCATTGTGTCAGTTGGGATGTGTATGATTATTCATGTGAGGTTCAAGGCTCAACTGTTCAATATTGATAACTGGAGTTGATTTCAAAATGTTTTTAATACTTTTGACTCTCAAGTTTTATTTCAAGAAAGCTGCTTTGTATGTCATATATAAGTGCATCGTTTGAAGTTCTGTCCCATTAATTTGGAGACTCCATAGAAAATTAGCCAGTCAATGTACATGTGTTTTAAGATTCTGAAGAAACTGCTTTGCTTCTAATATTATGTAACTATAGTAGGACACAACAATCAGAGTAGTGAGGTTCCACTTATGGATTATGGTAAAGTCATGTTCCTCTCACATCCTAACATTGGATTTCTCACATTTGAAAGACATTAGTGTCACCTGGGGCATGTTAGAACTCAGACCGCTGGGACCTATGTCCCAAGTTTCTTTTATAATATATCTGGGGAATATTCCAAGAATCTTAAATAAATTTTGAGGACAACACTTTGAGGACCACACTTTGAGATCCACCACCCTACAAGAATACAGCCACCTCCTATATTCATGTGCTTTCTTTAGTGCTTTCCTCTTCTGATTTAGAGCTATTTCTTCTTTCTTTTGGTCTCAATTTCTACTTTGCTTCCTAATTGTCAGGCATTCCTCTGTTCTACTTCTCTCTTCCTATCATCTCTGAATAGTGCCAAATGCAACAAAATATGGTTTCTTCATTAATGAAAAGACTTATATGGGAAATTAGATTAACTGGTTATTAACATAAACATGGGAAACTTTAGAAGCCACAAGCATAAATGTATTGCCTAGTGGCTATGTTTCTATAGCAGAGAAGAAACTTTATATGACAAAATCATATAATTATTATAGTATATAAATATTTCTATGATAATAGAAAATCTCTTGTTAAATTTTCAGTTTTTGTCCTCAGTTTTTATAACATCTTTTCATTAACAGAGTCAATTTACTTTCTTAATTTTGAAGAGTTGTTTCAAACAACAGAAAATACAAAGAGAAATAAAACAAATAGTCATATAAATTCATGTATCCATTACAAACAATTAACAAATATTAACGTATTGCCTAATTTCTGTTCTTGGTCCAAAAAATTTATAGCATTATTGATACAGATAATATCTTCTTTGAACACGTTTCATATGACTTTCCTTCTCTTCCTCAATAGAGCAAACTGCTGATATGTAATCTCTGACAGGTTTTTCTCACATTCTTGCAAAATTAGGATTTGTGAGATGTTTTTCTTTGTTTCATTGTACAGTTCTTTAATTACTAATTACAAATTAGTAATGCTTACTGGTCATTCTTATTTCCTCATCTGTAAATTGCCTATTCATGTTATTTGTTTAATATTTTTGTTGGTTTTTCACTTTCTTATTGATATGCTATATGTGTGTCTATGATAGCAAAATGTCAAAACTATTAATATGTATCTTAAACACTTCCTTCCAGTGTGATGCTTGCATTTAATTTTGTGCTTTATTATTATTTTTATTTTTTTTTTTATTTTTTATTTTTCCTTTTTTAAGGATTTATTTATTTATTTACTTTTATCCATTTTTACACCCCTTCCCCCTCCCCCCCGTTTTTGCTGTTTCTGTGTCCATTCGCTGGGCAACTCTGTGTCCATTTTCTGCCCTCTCTTCTCATCCTTCTCCTCCTGTCTTCACTGGGATTCAATCCTTGGAATCTCTGATGTAGGAGAGAGGCATCCTGCCCGCGCAACCTTAGTTGCTGTTTTTTTGGTACGTCTCATCTTGCCTCTCCCTGTGTCACTCTCCTATTATGTCATCATCTTGCTGTGTGGCTCGCGGGAACTGGTGGTGCGCCCGCGCACAGGGCCTGGCGGCCCACGCACCTTCTATATATTTTTTAAATTTTTACCAGGAGGTCCCGGGGATCGAACCCAGGTCCCTCCATATGGGAGATGGACGCCAACCAGATATAGCCCCCTGCTATATCTCTTAAGGTTGACCAGAGCTACCTAGAGTTACAGTCTTTTCCCATACAGGATGGACATATAATAAATCAGGCTTAGTTTATCACCAGCATTCTAAAAACCAGACCTAGGGAGGAAAACGAGGTCTGGGGACACATGCATGGTTTCTAATATAGCGAATGTTTAGCCCACCCTGATTATCACAGAATCAGGACAGTGAGAATATTTGCATTATTATTATTTTTAAAGGAGGTAATAGGTATTTAACCCAGGACCTTGTACATGCGAAGCAAGAACTGAACCCCTGAGCTACAACAGCTCCTTGTGCTTCATTTTGAGCATTAGAAAGTTAATGAGTAAAGTTTATTTTTGCCTTGTGTAAGAAATCTTTCCTGACAACGAAGTCTAAGAATATTTTCTCCTTCACTGATTCTATATAAAATTATATTCCCTGAGCCCCAGCTATCCTCTTTTCTTGACTCTTTTTTTTTTAAACCATGGAACATAGCATTTTTCACCTTCCAATAGTCCATATTTTTTTGGAGGGGGAGCTTTTTAATTAATTGAATGTCCTTTACCACCTAATTGTATGATCATGAGAGCAGTGATTATTGTTTGCTTGACAAATAACAGGAGCTTAATTAATATTATTCAATTTTTTCAATTCCTCTAAGATTTGGGGTATTTATTTTTTATTTAGATCTATTTTTTTCATTAAGAGTTTATTTTTGTTTTGGTGTGAAATAGACATAAGTCTTTTCCCCAAAATTCAAAGCCAATTTTTAAACACCCATTATTGAAATAGACCATCCATTTTTCACTGATTTGTTCTTGCTTTCACTATATATAAGAAGTTTCCATACTATGTTTGTGTACAATTGAAATATTTCACTATGCTTGCATCAATACTTTATTATTTATGACTGGCTTATATAAAGACTTGTTATATTCTGGGATGTATTATTCTTTCCTTATATTTCTATTTCAGAATTGTCTTGGAATTTGAACAAACCATAAAATAATTCCCTTGGGATTTGTATTATATTTGAATCAACTAGAGTAATTTATAGATAATTATCATTTTTAAAGTCTTCAATGCCCCATATGAACAAGACATATGTATCCACACTTTTATTTCATTTACTAACATAAATACAAATCCTGTCTTAGGTAAAGAAAGACTTTATTTGAAAAGGGTGTCACAATATAGAGAATGATCCAACTTCAGGATCTGCAAGTATCTCAAAATCAAACGGAAGAAAAGTGTTTCATTTAGAGAGAGGGATAAGCAGCTAGCAGGAACTTTCAGGGGTTATTGGACAAGTGGGTGGGGGGCAGCAGATAGCATAACTGGGAGGTTAAACAGTAAATATTTCTTCCTGTGGTCAGAAGGAGATGTTAAGAAGAATGCTCTGCCCCTTAGTACTTGCTTAAATTTGGGTGCAGGCAATATTTCAGGGGCATGTCGGAAGGGAAGAAGGCTGACTGAAATTTCATCAAGAAAAGTCAGTGGGTAAATTTTGGCAATTTTGGGCACTTGGTCATCTTCAAAAGTGTTTTGTAATTTTTTGCTGTAAGTTCTTGCACATCATTTATTAGGCTTCTCTCAATGATTCTTTAGAGTTTTGTTTCAATTGGGAATGGGCTATTACATACAATAATTGTTCCTGTATGAAGAAGGAAATTTTCTTTGAATGTTTATCTTATATCAAACACACCAGCTGAATTCCATTATCAGTTCTATTATTATGTCTACATATTTTATAGTTGTTCTATTTAGATGGTTATATTATATGCAATATTATTTGCAAATAATACTCTTATTAACCCTTTTCCCCAATCCGTATACTTACCCTTTAATTTCTTTATCTTGTACATTACCTAAAGTGACCAGTAGAATGTTGAATACCAGAAGTGAGACACCCCATTTTTTTAAAGACTTTAATAAGATTCTTCTAAAGTATCGCCATTGAATACTTTCCTGTGGAATTTAGAATACTAGTGGGATTAAAGAACTGCTATTTCTAGCATTTTTCTTCCTTAATCTGTTAATGTGATCAATTTCATTACTAGCTTTCTTGATTATAAAGCATTCTAGCATTCCATGGACAAACCTAGTAGTCATGATTTATCTTGGAATTAGTTTGCTAAAGTTATTTGCATCTTTTACGTCTTAGCAAAAGTTGGCTCTGTGTGTGTATATGTCTGTGTGCACAATTTTGCTTACTGATAAAACCTCTTAAATGCTTATTGGTCTATTTCAAAGTTTTGAAATACTTGAATTCATTTGGTCAATTTATTTATCTAGAAATATATCCATTTTACCTATGTTTTCAAATTTCAATTCCTGAATTATTTCATTAAATTTCATTAATTTTTTTTGCATCCAAATATATATATATTGGTTGACTAAACTCTTTATTTATTCTTAATATTGATTTTTGATGTCCTTTATTTTTCTTTTTTTTAGGCCTTGATTAGTTCATCAATTGATTTATCTATTCTTTAATAATTTTCAAAGAACTACATTTTAGTTTTTAGACTAAAATCTATTTTAGAGGCAAATTGATTTTCAAACTCATTACATTTACACATATATTTTCCCTTAGATTAGTTTTTTATATTTTTATTTAAACTTTATTTCAAATTCAAAAAAGAAAAACAGTAAAAGACAGTTCAAAAAGTTATGTAAGCATTACTTCTAAAAAGTTTTGTCAGGTCAATTTTATCTCATCTAATTCCAATTACAAACTCAAATATTACTCCAGTGTTCAGAAAGATACACAGATAAACACAGATTAGGTTAAATGACATAGTCAAGTTCTCCTTATTAATTAAAAGAAGAGAAGAAAAGTGCTTAATCATATTCTTATCTCACAAAATCAAACCTCATATTCTTTTTTTTTTACCATTGGCATTAATATAGTTCCAAATTTGTGTTTCCTACATAAAGATTACAATATTGTTGTTAACTATAGTCTAAAAATTACATTAGTTTATGCCATTTATCACCACATTCCTTTTTTTATAAACACAGATGAATAAATACATACATTTCCCAATTAAAAGTACTGGATCCATATAATTTTTTTAAAATCAAACAATATGTTACACAATACATTTGGTTCATAGTAACTCAATCATAGAGTATTTGTCCTTTTGTGTCTGGCTTGCTTCACTCAATATAATGTTCTCCAGGTTCATCCATGTTGTCATATGCTTTACAACTTCTTTTCTTACAGCTGTTTAACATTCCATTCTGTGAATAGACCACAGCTTGTTTATCCATTCCTCTGTTGATGGGCACCTGGGTTGTTTCCAACTTTTAGCAATCATGAATAATGTTGCTATGAACATTGGTATGCAGATGTCTGTTTGTGTCACTGCCCTCAGTTCTTCTGAGTATATACCCAGTAGTGGTATTGCCAGGTCATGTGGCAAGTCTATATTCAACTTCTTTAGGAACTGCCAAACAGTCCTCCACAGTGGCTATACCATTCTGCATTCCCACCAACAGTGAATAAGTGTTCATATTTCTCCACCTCCTCTCCAACACTTGTAGTTCTCTGTCTTTTTAATAGTGGCAATTCTGATGGGTGTGAAATGATATCTCATTGTAGTTTTGATTTGCAATTCCCAAATTATTAGTCATGTTGAGCATTTCTTCATGTGTTTTTTTGCTGTTTGTATTTCTTCTTTGGACAAATGTCTATTCAGGCCTTTTGCTTATTTTTCAATTGTGTCGTTTGTCTTTTTATTGTTGAGTTGTAACATCTCTTTATATATTCTGGATATCAAACCCTTATCAGATATGTGATTTCCAAATATCTGTTCCCATTGTGTTGACTACCTTTTCACCCTTTTGACAAAGTCCTGTGAGGTGCAAAAGTGTTTAATTTTCAGGAGGTCCCATTTATCCATTTTTTCTTTTGTTGCACATGGTTTGGGTATAAGGTTCAAGAAACCACCACCTGCTACAAGGCCTTGAAGATGTTTCCCTACATTTTCTACTAGTAGTTTTACGGTCCTGGCTTTTATATTTAGATATTTGATCCATTTTGAGTTGATTCTTGTACAAAGGGTGAGACAGGGGTCCTCTTTCATTCTTTTGGTTATAGATATCCAGTTCTCCCAACACCATTTCTTAAAGAGACTGTTTTGTCCTGTTAACATGGACTTGGTAGGTTTGTCAAAAACAGGTTGATTGTATAGGTGCAGGTTTATTTCTGGGTTTTTAATTCTAGTCCACTGATCGATGTTTCTATCTTTATGCCAGTACCATGATGTTTTGACCACTGTAGCTTTGTAATATTTTCAAGGTCAGGCAGTGAAATTCCTTCCATGTCACTCTTCTTTTTTAGAATGCTTTTGGCTATTCAGGTGCATTTACCCTTCCAAATGAATTTGGTAATTGCCTTCTCTAATTCTGTAAAGTGAGTTGTTGGGATTTTGATTGGTATTGCATTGAATCTATAAATCAGTTTGGGTAAGATTGACATCTTCACGATATTTATTCTTCCAATCCATGAACACAGAATGTCTTTCTATTTGTTTAGGTCTTTTTAAATTTCTTTTAGCATTGTTTTGTAGTTTTCTGCATATAGGTCCTGTACGTCTTTGGTTAAATTAACTCTTAGGTATTTGCATCTTTTTGTTGCTATTGAAAATGGAAATTTTCCACTAATTTTCTCCTCAAATTGTTCAGTTCTAGTGTACAAAAACATTACTGATTTTTGCGTGTTGATCTTGTATCCTACCATTTTGTTGAATTCATTTATTAGCTTGATTAGCTTTGTTGTGTATACTTCAGGATTTTCTAAGTACAGGATCATGTCATCCACAAACAGTATAAATTTTACTTCCTCTTTTCCTATTTGGATGCCATTAATTTTTTTTCTTGTCTAATTGCTCTAGCTAGAACTTCTAGTAAAATATTGAATAACAATGGTGACAGTGGGCATCCTTGTCTTGTTCCTGACCTTAGAGGGAAAGCTTTCAACCTTTCCCCATTGAGAATGATGTGGGCTGGGGGTTTTTCATATATGTTTTTTATCATATTGAGGACTTTTTCTTCTATTCCTATCTTTTGAAGTGTTTTTATCAAAAAAGATGCTGGATTTTGTCAAATGCATTTTCTGCATCGATTGATATGATCATGTGGTTTTTTTCCTTCAGTTTATTAATGTGTATTACATTGATTGATTTTATGTTGAACCAGCCTTACATACAAGGAATAAATCCCACTTGGTTATGATGTATGTCTTTTGATATGATTGTTGCATTCGATTTGCGAGTATTTTGTTGAGAATTTTTTCATCCATGTTCATTAGAGAGATTGGCCTATAATTTTCTTTTCTTCTAGTAATTTTATCTGGCTTTGGTATTAGGGTGATGTTGGCTTTGTAAAATGTGTTGGGTAATTTTCCCTCCTCTTCAATATTTTGGAAGAGTTTAAACAGGATTTGGTGTTAATTCTTTTCGAAATGCTTGGTAGAATTCACCTGTGAAGCCATCTGGTCCTGGACTTTTCTTTGCTGGGAGATTTTTGATGATGGATTCAATCTCCTTAAATGTGATTGGTTCGTTAAGCTCTTGTATTTCTTGTAGCATCAGTGTAGGTTGGTTGTGCATTTCTAGGAATTTGTCCATTTCATTTAGGTTGTCTAGTTTGTTGGCATATAATTTCTCATAATATCCACTTATGATTCTTTTTATTTCTGTGGGGTCATTTGTAACTTCCCCCCTTTCATTTCTGATTGTATTTATTTGCATCTTCTCTCTTTTTTCTTTTTTAGCTTAGCTAGTCACCACATTCTTAACACCTTGTATAGAAGTATATTCCTGTATTTGTATTACAAACTACAATCCTCACATATTGCCAAAATCATTATTATACATTCCCTATATTATCCTCCAGATGTCTTCCAACTAACATTAATCTCCCTAGACTACTCATTTCAGCCACAATCACATCCAGAAATCAACAGTTTGTCACATTCATTATAATGTGTTACCAAATCCATCCATAACCACATATTTATATTTGAACTTATTAAACATTTGCTTGAATAATATGATAAATGAACTAGACCTAATAGTCATATGTAGAGCATTACACCCCACAACAGCAGGATATACATTCTTCTCAAGTACTCATGGCTTTTTGTCCAGGATAGACCATATGTTGGGACATAAGTCAGATTGGCTTGCTGTTCTTTTACTAGTTCTTCCAGGTGTGCTGTTAGGTCTTTGATTTTAGTTCTTTCCAAAATCCAGCATCACCTTCCCCTTCTCATACCACCTTCCATCTCCCACCAACCTATATTTCATAGTCCAATTCCATAAGACTACTCACTATATTTAGTCCATATCAATGAAACCATATAAATGTGTCCTTTTGTATCTGGCTTATTTCACTCAACATAATATCCTCAACATCCATGTTGTCATGTGCTTCCCCATTTGATTTCTTCTTACAGCTGAATGATATTCCATCATATGAATATAACATATTTTGTTTATCCTTTCATCTGTTGATGGGCACTAAGGTTGTTTCTATCTTTTTGCAATTCTGAATAATGCTGCTATGAATGTTTGTGTGCAAATATCTGTATAAGGTGTATAGGGGTCCTTTTTCTTTCTTTTAGATATGATATCTAATTTTCCAAGCAAATTTGTTGAATAGGCAGTTCTGACCACCTGAGTGGGTTTGACAGCCTTGTCAAAAACCACTTGACCATAGATTTGAGGGTTTATATCTGAACTCTCAATTTGATTCCATTGGTCGATCTGTCTATCTTTATGCCAGAACCATGATGTTTTTACCACTGTAGCTAGATAATATGCTTTAAAGTCTGGAAGTGAAAGTTCTTCAACTTTTTTAAAGATTTGTTTGACTATTCAGGGACACTTACCCTTCCAGATAAATTTGATAATTGACTTTTCCAATTCAAAAAGAAGGATATTGGAATTTTTATCAAGATTGAGTGAAATCTGCAGATCAGCTTGGGAAAATGACATCTTAATGATATTTAGTCTTCCAACTTATGAACATGGAATATCCTTCCCATTAGTTAGATCATTTTTGCTTTCTTTTTGGAATGTTTTATGGTTTTCTGAATACAGGTCCTTTATGTTCTCAGATAAATTTATTCCTAAATAGTTGATTATTTTAATTGTTCTTGTAAATAGAAATTTTTTTCTGACTTCTTCCTCAGATTGCTTATTAGTAGTGTATAGAAACTCTATTTGTCTTTGCATATTGATCTTGTGTCCCTCCACTTTGCTGAAATCATCTATAGGTTCTAATAGTTCTGTTATGGAGTTCTCTGTGTTTTCTAAATATAGATCATATCATCAACAAATAGCATAAGTGTTAGTTCTTCCTTTCCTATTTGGGTGTTTTTTAATTTCTTTTTCTTCCCTAATTGTTCTAGCTAGAACAATATTAACAACATTAACTTTCAGTGTTTCTACTATAAAGGCATTACAAGTGTTGTCCTTTTTATATCTTGGCTTTCGTTTGTCATATCTTACTATTGTCTTTCAACCCTTTCAGTTTCTCTTACTTATCTTCATTTCTAGACTCTTCTCCAGAGCTCTCACCCTTATCCTTTCATTTCAGGCCATAATACACCCTTTAATATCTCTTATAGATTTGGTCACTTGATAACATAATATCTCAGGCTTGTTTCTTTTTAAAGACTTTAAACTAGCCTTCATTTTGGAAGGATGGTTTTTGTGGGTAAAGAATTCTTGGCTAATAGGTTTTCTTTTTCAGTACCTCAAATATATCATACCACTGCCCTTCTTCCCTCCATGGTTTCCGATGAGATATCAGCACTTAGCCTTATTGTGACTTCCTTGTGAGTAATACCTTGCTCTTTTCTTGCTGCTCTCAAAATCTTCTCTATCTTTGGCCTTTGACATTCTGAATAGTAGATGTCTCTGAGTAGTTCTATTTGGATTTATTCTGTTTGGGGTACATGATCCTTCTTGAATATTGATATTCATTTCTTTCACAAGTGTTGGAAAATTTTCAGTCAGTATTTCCTGAAATAGTCTTTATACCCCTTTTATGTTCTTTTATCCTTCTGGGACTCCTATAATGCACATGTTTGTGTGTTTTCTGTTGTTTTTCAATTTCTTGAGACCTTGTTCAGTTTTGCCTTCTTTTCTATATTTGTTCTATCTTCTCAAGTTCAAATGTTCTCCTTTTAAAATTTCAAAATTCTGTTATATGCTTCTAATGTATTTTTAATCTTATTCATTGTGTCTTTCATTCCCATAAGCTCTGTTATTTATTTATTTTTATTTTTTTGTAGGCTTTCAAATTGTTCTTTATGCTTCCACAGTGTCATCTTAATATCCTTTATCTCTTTAGCCATATTTTCCTTCAACTCCTTAAATTGATTAAGGACATTTGTGTGAACATCATTTATTAGTTGTCTTAAATCCTGAGTCTCACCTGGATTCTTGGTTTGTTCCTTTGGCTGGGCCATAACTTCCTGTTATCTTCTTATCTTCTTTTTTTTTTTTTTTAAGATTTATTTATTTATTCCCCCCACCCAACCCCCATTGTCTGCTCTGTGTCAATTTACTATGTGTTCTTTTGTGTCTGCATGTTTTCTCTTTAGGCAGCACCAGGAATCCATCCTGGGACCTTCTGGAGTGGGAGAGAGGTGCTCAATCTCTTGCACCACCTCAGCTCCCTGATCTGCTATGTCTCCCATTGTCTTTCTGCTATGTCTCTTTTTGTTGCATCATTTTGCTACGCCAATTCTCTGCATGGGCCAACACTCCTGTACAGGCCAGCACTCCTGCACAGGCCAGCACTCCAGCACAGGTCAGCTGTCCACTCAGGCCAGCTTGCCTTCACCAGGAGGCACTGGGAATCAAGTCCTAGACCTCCTATTTGGTAGACATGAGCCCAATTGCTGGAGCCACATCCACTTCCCCCTGTTATCTTCTTGGATGATCTTTTTTTGATGCCTAGGCATTTGATTATGTTAGTGATTTTGTTCTGTTGATCAATTTCTGTCTTACTTAGTCATTTTATTTCACAGCTCTTATTTGATTATTAATTTAAGTTTTTTAAATATTGCCCTGTCAAATTGCTCTCCTTAAGTTGTCAAAACAAGAACAGGGAGCTGCAAATATGGCCTGACCAAATCTATGATACCTGGGAAAGAATTGGGAAAGACCTGCCTGTCTTCTTTCACTTTCCTTGCTGGCCAGCAAATGGCACTCCTTGGCAAACCCTTCCATGGAGATGACTCTTTTAATTTCTACTACCTCTTCTGAAACAGTGAGTTATGGTAGTTACATTTCTGAAGAGAACCCACACAGCCCTCTGCTGCATCCTGCTCATTCCCAGAAAGGAATCTGTCCCTTGCTCTCTTCCTTGTCCGCTCAGCTGCAGATTTTACCAAGGGTGTTCTTCTAGGGGGTGGGGGATGGGCAGTATTCCCAGTTCTGGGGATATCAACTCACAGTTTTCCCTTTGGCCTCACCATCTCTTCATCCTCAGTCCCTCCCGGATAATGAATGTGGCAATTTCCTGGTCTGCAGGTTTCCAAAACAGCTCCCTTGAGTGATTTCTATGTCTTCTTCCTTATTTTGCAAGAGAGCTGCACCCTGCTTGAAATACTCTGATGCCATCTTGGATAGCTTTTCCTTCCCTTAGATTCTTGATTTGAATGTATAATTCACATATTTATTTTAGTGTTTTTGTTTCCTCTCTATGTATGAAAGGCTATAAATTATTCATAAATAATTTATTTTCATCCCATAAATTTTATGATGCAATGCTTTCATTTTGACTGAGTTCTAAATATCTTTTAATTGTCATTTTGAATAATGAATGATTTATGGATATGCTTTCAGCTTTTCATTTTCAATGTGGTAACACTGAAATGTCAATGTTGCTTTAACACTCTGATTTTTAATAATTCCTAATTGTATTGCATTCTTATTAGAAGATATAGTCTAACAATAAATCTCATGTATTTCTTTGCTGTTTATAGGATGTTACTATTTTAAAATGATCTATACCTACTGTAATATCATGTACATTCTCTTTTCAATGAAAGGTTCTCTCTGTCCTTATATCAAACATTTAATCATGTTTTTTTAATCTTCTGCATTCTTACATCTGTCTTATCTGCTTGAGTAATTATTTTCTTTGAAATTCAAATTAAAATATTATGTTGGTTTTTCCTTAATTCTTCTTATAATACTCTTAATTATCTCTTTAGAAAATTAGGTATATATTGTTAGGTACATAAATGTTAATTACTTTTATAATTTTTATAAATTTTCATCTTATTGTAATGTAACATATTTCTATTTTAAGACTTTTTAGGTGATATCATTTGACACTGAATTTACACTTGGCCAGAATTTACCTTGTATACTGTTTTCTTCCATCCTTTAATTTAAACTTTTTTTGTTTTAAATAATGCTGTTTTTCATAGAACAGAATATTCTTTTCCAATATAAAAATCTCAGTCTTTTAATATTGATAAGCTAAAGTCATTTTCGCTTAAGTGTTTACTGATATATTTCAACTTCTTTCTGCCACATATTTGTATTTTCTCTTTGTTCTGTATTTTTACTTATGTCTCTTTTTCCTCTATTCTTTGAATTACTCAACTCTTCTTTATTCTGTTTCCTTCCTCTATTGGTCTTTCAGTCCATTGGAAATTATATATTACAATGATGATCTTTTGGTAGTTATCTATAAATTTTAACTTACATACTGAAAATTTTAATTTGCTAAAGCTGCTGGGAGCAAATACCAGAAGTGGGTTGGTTTTTACAATAGGGTTTTATTAAGGTAAAGGCTTACAGTTCTGAGGCTCTAAAAATGCCTAAATCAAGGCATCAGCATAGATGCCTTCTCACTGAAGTTGGCTGCTGGTGATCCTGGAGTCCTGTCACCTGGCAAGGCAAAATGAGGTCAGTATCTCTTGAGTTCCCTGCCTTCTGCTCCAGGCTCACTTTCTCCATGAGATCAGCTGTGGGCAATCAGGCACATGGCTTATTTCTCTCTTATCTTTTCTTCAGATTGCTCTGCTGATCCCAGCCTCCAGACTCTTTCTCAGCCTCTCAGGATTTCTCTGTCTTTCTGAAGCTGTAGGCAATCCTGGAGTCCTTTCTCACATGGCAGGGGAAAAAAAATGGCAGCTGTCTTTGTGTGTTTCTGCTTTCAATTCTTTGCTTATATGACTCCAGCAAGAGGGCTAAGACCCAACCTATGTCATGCCTCACTGAGGTAGTCTAATCAAAAGACCTAAAATGATCTAATCAAAAGGTCCTTTAACTGAATCTAATGCATCAAAGGGTCCCACACCACAGAAATGGATTAGTTCTAAGAATATGTTCTTTTCTGGGATTCACAAAAGCTGCCAACTGTCACAGTGAATGTCATTATTTTTTTTCTACAAAAGTTTAAAATTATTTGGTGTTTCTCTTCGCCTTGTGCAAGAGTCAGGAAGTTTTTGCATGTTCGTTTTCACTTCCTTTCCACTTCCAACTCTTAGATTACCATTTTCTAGAACCTGACTGCCACACTTCTATATCAGTTTATGATGATATTTGTGTAATTGAAACACCCTTTAGTAAAGAGATTCTTAACCAGGGGTCCATGGACCCCCAAGAAGACTTCAGGGTTTCCATAAGTTTGAACTGAAAAAAATCAGCTTATTATCTTTATTTTCTCTGACCACTAACTGAAATCTAGCATTTCCTTCACTTATGAATGTATGCATTACATAAATTACAGTTGTATTCACTTCACCTGACTGGCAAAAGGGGCCCATGTAACAAAAAAGGTAAAGAACTCCTGCTTTAGTAGTTTTGCTGGGTCAAAATTTATTAATTCTTTTAAAAAATATTTGTTCATCTACAGAGTTGCAGCCACTTCTGTCAGTTCTGATTTACTGCAAAGCAGATGCCAAGAAGCACAAGAAATATACTGTAGGAAATGTTTGTGAAGGAGAGAGAAGGGGAGTAGGCAGGGAAAACGGAGGTCTGAAATCCTGGAGGGGGGTAGCCAAAGAGGAAGATTGAGTAGGGAGAGGCTCAAAGTACGGTGCAGCTCTAACAAAGCCACAGGGCCTCTTCCTCCTTGCTTCTTCTGGGTAGGGTGTGTACCGAGGTACACTCCTCGGGTCGGGAGGTGCCCCTCCCAGCCCGAGGGCTTCTTAGGCCTGCCAAGCAAGCACCTCACTGGCCCGCCTTCCTCTCCAACCCCCGGGGCTCTTCCAGGTGGGAAGGGGTGGGGGAAAGGCGGGCAGGGCCAAAGCATGTTCTTTGTGCCAGCCAGTGGACCGGGGTTCTGCGTCCGTGCCTCAGCTACTGCGCACCACGGGGCAGGGTTAGGGTATGGTGCCTCCCTTGCGCTCTTCCTTACTCCTCCTGCTGGGTACCAGGTTAACCAGCAGATTCCGGGTCGGGAGCTGTTGAGCCCTGAGGCTCTCTCCGGCTGTGACTGGTCGATCAGATGGTGGTCAGGAGAGCGGACTTGGACTCTGGTGCAGAGTTGACAGGTCAACCAGTAGTGTGCTGCTGCAGAAGTTCCCTGGCAGTCAGATCGCCCAGATGTCTGACGGTGATAACGAGCTAAGATCTGAACCAGAAAAGAAGACAGTCAGGTAAAGATCAAAGGGAAAGAACTGCAGGAAAATAGAACATTAATAGTAGAGGAAATAAATAATGAGAAAAAAAAAACAAGAATGCCAGAGTGACTTGACCATTATGTATAAGGAAATGAGTGATAAGGAACTGAAGATAGAGGCAAGAGACAGATCATAAAGAGTTTTGTGAATTATGAAATGAATTTGGAATTTTTGCTCCTCATAATGGAAGACGACTAGAGAGTTATAAATTAGGGAGAATGTGGGCAAGGACTGAGTCAGGAATATATGGCAGAATAATCCTGACTGGAGATGATGGTGTATTATAATAAGGAATATCCATCGAAATTGTGAGGAGTGGGCTAATTATGGATTTGTATTAGAGTAAAGGAAATTTGACATCATGATATGAATGTGGGGATGATAGGCAGAGAATTATAATGTTCATTCTTTGAAAATGAATTCAAATCTTAATTTCTTGCAAAGCAGGTAACCATGGGTAGATTTAAATTTGTGGGAGATGTTTGTGTGGGATGTGGTGGGAGGTGTGGGAGGTGGGCAACATGGGAATTCCAGTGGGTTCCGTGTAATATTTTAGGTAATCTAAGCACCTCCTAAAATATATGTATATATATATATATAAATAACATTTTTGTAAGCAAATACACATATATGCACATATATTTATATATCATTATGCAAATGTTTGTATGTATTGTGAGAATTTTGATTTTTACCCATAATAAAAATAAATAAATAAATAAATAAATAAATAAATAAAAAAGTTAATCTAAAAATACAATTATGAAAACCTCCTGCAATTCTCTGATTTACAAAATGCAAAATAATATCCTGAGAAAAAGCAGTTCTAAAGCATCAACTATTTCTCATTTTATTTTTCATGTTTTATTCCTTTACCAAGACAAATCAACAAAACTTATGTGGTTGCACTATATTAAGTTAGGTTTACTTTATTCAAAGAATTATAACAGATGTTCTTAATTATATATACAATTAATAATAAATATATTCCACATAACCTTATTTAATGTAGCTTCTCTAATAAGTACAGTTATAAATAATGGGGGAATGTTCTGGTCATTGTACTTTTTTCTGCTGTTTTCAGCAGTTACTTTTAAATTCTTGTTTGGTTATGATCTTCTCATTTTAAAAATCTTACCCAGCACCCTTAAGGTAGGGTTTAATGTAATAATGCAATGCTAATTGGCTTCTCTCTGATTCACTGATATGATCTATTAGTCACTATCCAACAGGAGGTTTCCCATTTGAGCAGTCTTTGGCTGGAAATGAATCCAGATTAAATCAGTGTAACTAGATTAACTTCACCTATAGCTGTTTTAACAGAAGGAGTTATCTGTGGCTACTGTAACAAAGCCTTGTCTGCTTGTTTTCTGCTGTGTCTTCTATGCTCACCATAAAGCAGCGCAGAAGTAGATACTCAATAAAAATGTGTTGCATGATAATATAAACTTCTGGGATATTGAAAGAGACAATCATTCATTGGGCCTTAGTAAAAAAAGTATTGTATAGTGACATCAGCTACAAATTACAACTTAAATCCAGTCAAGTTGTTCTTCAAAGAGATTAATGTGATTATGAAAAATAAGTATTAATGATTCATTCTGAACCTCACATATTCATTTCCGGATCACTCAAGGAAGGATAAAAGAAGGGTTAGATATCTGTACATCATCTGAATAAGTTTCAGAGTAATAATCAGAAGCAGCTTCTATAATTAGATGCCGGTTTTTAGTTGACTACCCTATTTGCCTAGTGCAAAATATAGAAATACCTAAGAAACAAAATAAAAGCAAAGTAAAACAATAAAGTAATAACATCTGTTAATAAGTGCCAGATTTTACTTAATTTAAACCAAAGGACATATTTCATATGAAAATATTTTCATATCTTCTAAGATCCTAGCTAAACTGAAAAACATTTCCCTTTTAAAACTCTTTCTGTATTTCTATAGCTTGTTTCAATATAAGTAGCATCTGATTTCTGGTAGAGTATAGGATAGATAATCAAAATTGGAATTTTTAAATTAGAAACTCAATACAATTTCCATGAGAAACAAAAAGAGGAGAAACATTTAGATATAAATGTATTGAATATATTCAGGTTTTATATGAGGAAAGCTAGCAAACTGATGAAAGAAAGATGTAAATAGAGAGTTATGGATATGAAAACTCAATATTGTTAAGATGTCAATTTTTTATAATATAATCTATAGATTCCATGTAATCACAGTGAAAATCCCAGGAACTTATTTTGTGGATATCAACAAAATGATTCAAACATTTTATTAAAAAGGAAAAAAGATCTGGAATAGAAAACACAATGGTGAAAAAGAATATAAAAGCAAAGGACTGATACTACTTAACTTAAAACTTTAAAAAAAACTACAGTAATCCAAACAGCATAGTTTTGGCAAAGAATAGGCAAATCAATGGGACCAAAAAGAAAGCTGAGTTTAGGCTTTTTATTGGAATGTTGTTACTATTGATTCATTTTTAAAAAAATTTTTATGAGCCTATTCAGATAGATGGTCTCTCATTGTTTGAGATTTGGTAGTTTACGCTTTTCATGGAATTGTTCCATTCCATCTAAATTATCAAATTTGTGGGAACAGAAGTATTCATAATTTTCCTCTACTATCCTTCTTAATATCCATTGTCCCAGTAGTACTGACTCCTTTTTAATTTATGATATTAGTAATGTGTATGGGTTCTCTTTTACCCTTGCTTAGCCTGGCTAGAAGCTTATCATTTTACTGATTTTTTCCAAGAATCAGCTTTTGGTTTTGTTGATTTTTGTTATTGATTTCCTGTTTTCAATTTTATTGATATCAGTTTCAATTTTTATTATTTATATTTTTCTGCTTTGTTTTTTTAGCTTTATATTGCTCTACTTTCTCTAGTTTCCTGAGGTATAAACTGAGATCTTTTATTTTACATTTTTATTCTTTACTAATATATGCATTTAATATTATAAATTTCCTTTTAAACATGACTTTCACTGTATCTCACAAAATTTGAGGAGCTGTATTTCCATTTTCATTCTTTAAAAAATTCTCTTGCTGGAGAGGATATGGCTCAGTGGTTGAGGGCCCACCTCCCACATGGGATGTCCTGGATTTGGTTCTTTGTGCCTTCTGAAAAAAACAGAAAAACAAACAACAAGCAGAGCAAACAAAAAACTAACTTGGGGGAACAGTTGTGGATCAATGGTTAAGTGTTGGCTTTCTATATATGATGTCCCAGGTTAAATCTGTAGCACCTGATATCTCAAAAAATTTTTTCTCTTGAGACTTCTTTTTGATCCATGTTTTATTTTTTCCAATTCTTTTTTATTATATATATATTTTAATTTTTAAAGAAGCTTTAGATTACATAAATGCTAAATAAAAATATTGGGGATTCCTATATATCCCACCCTTCCCCCTCCCACACTTTTACACATTAACAACATCTTTCATTAGTGTGGTACATTAGTTACAATTCATAAACTCATGTTGAAGCATTGTTACTAACCATGGATAATCACTTACGTTATACTTTACACTCTGTCCCACACAATTTTATAGGTTATAACAAAATGTATAATGGCCTATATTTATCATTGCAATGGAATGCAGGCCAATTCCAATGTTTCAAAATGCCCCCATATTATATCTATTCTTCCCTTCCCCCCCCCTCAGAACCTCTGATGGCCACTACCTTTATATCAATGATAAAATTCTTCTGTTGCTAGAATAATAATGTCTACTTTAAACCATTGTTCATTCCCCAATCTTGAGGATTTGGGGATGCTGATGCCCATTCTGTTTCTAATTGAGAGGGGGCTTAGATCCCATGGGGCAGATGGATGGAACTATCTTGCTTGAGTTGCAAACATATTCTCTTCCTTGGGATGGATGTGGTCCATCATCATCTCCTAGTTAGTTGTCTTGGGTGAATCCAATGAACTGGAGAGAAGGTGTTGCAAGTCTTCTGAGATTCAGGACTCTACTGGCACATGAAAGGACCAAAGATTTAAGTCTTTGAGGCATATATTTAACAAGTACATTGCAAATTATAGATTCAAATAAAAGGAGCAGAAGAGTTAGAAATTATAAGTGGGTCTAACTCTGTTACACTGGGGAGAATAAATTCCAAAGTAAGGTCCACTGACAGGGTACCGAATTCCAGAGGTTGTCTGCCCTGCTTATAGTATGTAGATGTCTGTAGAGTCCTCAAGAGCCCCACTGTTTGAGGCACTGTCTACTGTGGCAGTCAATGAGATACTGCAGACATGCATAAGCGTAACCTCTGGAATGACCTCCTGACTCACTTTGAAATTTCTTAGCCATAAAAACTCATTTGCATTTAATATTTCCCCCTTTTGGTCAAGGTTTTTTCTGGATGCATTGCTAGTTGGAGCTTTGTAATAATAATCCCTCTGTGCCAGGGAGGCTCATCTCCAGGAGTCATGTCCCCTGCTGTGGAGAAGGTAATGAGTTTGTATGCTGAGTTTGTCTTAGAGAGAGACCATATTTGAGCAACGAGGATGCTTTCAGGAGGTAACTCTTTGGCCAATATATAATACTAGACTGAGTTTCAATGTCACAAGAAAAGGTTCATAAGTACAATCATCAATATCGAGGGCCTGGCATAAGGTTCTGTCTTCTTTCACTAGGTACTGCCCTTGTACCAAGGGAATTCTTGCCATTCTATAAGAGAATGTAGCAGGACTCCCTAGGATGGGAATTTAATATTTTTTAGTTATTGTTTGGGTCTCTACTCACCAAGAAAATGGCCATGAACACTTGAACATATTCAAATGCCTTATAGGCATGCCCTAGGTCACCCCTCCCTACACATCTCCCCATCACTGACATCCCACAACAGTGATCCTTCTCTGCCACAGTTATGAACCTTCTGTGATCCAAAACCTCTTCAGAAATGAAGCCAACAAAATAAGCAAATAAAATTAACAAGGAAATGACATAATAATAATAATAGTTTAAAAAAAAACAAATAAATTACAAAAATCAAAATAATATAAAAAAATTTTAGCTATTGTGTCTTTCATTATTATAAGATCTGTTTTCTTGTATGTACAGTGACAATTTCTTCCATATATTCTTCCAGTGTCTTATTTTTCTTTTATTTTACATTCAAAGAAGCTTTAGGTTACAGAAAAGTCACATAGAAAATATAGGGGATTCCCATATACCCAATGCCCTCCCCCTTTTCTACTCTCCCCTATTAATAACATTTTACATGCAGGTGGAACATTAGTTACAATTGATGTACAAATATTGAAGCATTGCTACTAACCATGGTCAATGGTTTACATTATGGTTTATATTTTGCACCATATACTTTTATAGGTTTTGATGAAACTTAAAATGACCTGTATCCACTTTTGCAAGATCATGCAGAAATTTCTAATGCTCCCCTCGAAATCTATGGTAATCAGTAAATTTCAGTTTTTGAAGAGTAAGATTCATAGTTACTTACAATAGTATTGATAGTTTGACATATTGGTCTGTTTTCTGTTTTCTGCCTATGTTCTCCAGGGATATTTTTCCTCTAATTGAGAACATAGCAGGACTCCCCAGGATGGGAGTTTAGTATTTTCTTGTTTATTGTGTGAGTCTCCACCCACTGAGATGACACACTAGAATATGTAAGATGAACACTTACATACTATAGAAGCCTGCCCCAGGTGCGCCCTATCCTCCATATCTCCCCACACCCAAGTGTGTCATTTAACCCCCAAAGATTGTGAGTTTTTTCAGCAATTTTTCTGTTATTAATTTCTAGTTTTATTCCATTGTGCTCTGACAGCATTTTTGAATAATTTTTATTCTTTTTAATTTGTTCAGTTATATTGTAAGGACCAGAGTGTTACAGGTGATATTAAAAAGAATGTTTTTGTTTCTTTTTTTCTGTTCTTGTTGGATAGCATATCCTTTTACTGTCAGTAGATCAAGTTGCTGTCAATAACTCTAGTTGTTCTTTGCTTCAATTATATCTTTACTCATGTTCTTCCTGCTATATCTGTTAGTTACTGGATAAGGATGTTGAAGTTTCTAACTTTCAGAGTAAATTTGTCTATTTCTCCTTTTGGTTCCTTCAGGTTTTGCCTCATATATTTTGACTCTTTGTTGTTAAGTGCATACACTTTAATGGTTTTACTACCTTTCTGGAAATTTATACATTTATCATTGAGTACTGTCAATCTTTAGCCCTGATAATTTTCCTGGCTTTGAAGTATTCTTTGGCTGACATTAATATAACTAAGCCAACTTTCTTTAGTGTTAGCTTGGTATATCTTTCTCTATACATTTACTTTTAATCTACCTGTCTTTATTTAAAGTGGGTGTGTGGAAAATACTTAAAACTCCTGTATTCAAATTTCACTGAAGACTTCCATTCTATCTTCAATTTAAAATATATATATTTTTTCAAACTCTTTCAAGATCCCAACTTATATTCATTTTCCCTCCCTCAGACTGACACTCTCTCATTTCATTTCTCCCCATAGCTCCCTCTCCTTATACCCTCTTTAATTTGGCTCAAACCACATGCATGCCAGGTGTTCTTTCTTGCTTAGATCCTTTGCATATCCTCTTTTCTTTGGCTGGAATAATCTCTCTCTAGATGTTCTTAATATTCCTGTTTTTCTTCCTTAGATCTCTTTCTGACCATCCATTTAAAATAGTACCTTTTTAACATGCCATTAGCCCTCTTCTGAATTATTTTTCTCCTGAGATTTTATCGTCATCTGGCATATCATATATTTTATTGTGTATTATGTTTCTCACCCATCCCGGTTAGGACATATGCTCCATGAGAGGAGAGAGTTTTAAGTGTTTTATACACTCTTATATCCCAACACTGAGAAGAATGCCTGACACACAGTAGGCATTTTATAAGTATCTGTGGAATTACTGAATGAATGCCAACATGGCATTGTAGTAAAGAATTTATGGGAGAGATGTGTGAATCTTCTAAGAAATACATAAAGGTTGTGACTTGAATCGTTATCTCTCTATTATAACAGCAGAAGATCTGATAGACACCCTAAAAAGGTAACAAAGTGGGTTGCAGATAGATTGATAGTATTGTTCTAAGCTTATCATTATTTTTCTACAGAGTCCAATTCTGGAATCTAATTTCTAGTGAGAGAGTGATTGCATGTGCTTGATCTTTTACTGATCAACTCAGAATGCACATCATCATGAGAATAAAAATATTACTTACTAGAAAATTTGTATTAATGTTCCATTTTCAATGAAATAGTAATTTGGCGTTTTATAATGCCCTGGCATATAATCATAATAGCTAGGTTTTCAAATAATATAATGCAGTCTCCCAAATCAGCAGATGCTCAAGGGCATTTTGCAGAATAGAGTGGGAAGATGATGATTTTTTTCTTAAATATTCATTTGTATTTATATATCTTAGAAAATTAGTTTATATTATAAATGGGAGTTTATTAAAGTAGGTATTTAACATTATTTTGTCACACAATCATTTTAGGCAAAATGAAACTATCTTTTTCCAGAAATTTTTGATGTTTTTATTCCACAAGCTGAGTATCTAGTATGCACTGTTTTATGCTTAGCCCTGGAAATACAAAGTGGTATAAAACAAAACTCCTCACCTTCAGCTTCTCACAGGCTAGCTTGCTTTCTTCTCTGCAGACAATGTTGTTTGGCTCTGAAATTTACCTGGAATTGCCTTTTTATTTCTTTGTAACCCTCAAAACCTCCATTTTCTTTGTATTTACAGTATTTTGTTATTTCCTTAAGGCAGGAATTTTGCTGGTTTTATTCAGTTCTGTGGAGCAGTACCCTATTTATTGTGAATTGCCACTAAATACTTTTTGAATGAATAAATATTCCTTGGTATCTTTTTTTCTGTATAAATTCTCTGGTGCTGATGTATGAAATTACTTGTATATTAAAACTGAAATAAAATTGAAATGAGAAGAATTCTTTGAAATGGAAAATATATTTAAGTCTTTGTGGTACTTGGAAAAATCTGGCTTGTTCCTTGGAATGATTTACAAGTTGTCACAAACCATAATCAGTGAACAAGGAAAAACAAAATGTTACTTTCCTCTTAGATCCAAGTATTATACAAACTTCCAGAGGCATTGATTATCTGAATCTGCAATGAGTAGTGAAGGTGTTCTCTGGAAGTTTGATAGTTCAAGGTTTTCCAAAGAGCGTCAATGAATTGGTGCTCTGCCCCAAAGACAGAGAGAGCTGAAGGAACAGTGTGATGGGGTTAATGTTGAAAATGTTAAATTTCTTTTCTAATTCAACTTGGAGTCTAATACAAAGTCCTTGGAAGAAACAAAGGATAACAAAATTGTCCCAGGGTAGTGTTGAAACCCACCTTTAATCACATCCTTTGTGGAGAAATGTTGAAGGCTGCATGTTCTTTAAAGAACCTAATAGCTGTTTCAAGAAAATAGAAACATTGGGACTTGAAAAGAACTGGTCAGTGTACTTCATATGACCTACAATATTGACTGTCTATTGCCCACATATGCAGCTATATTTCAGGCCTTCAATACCTGGCTTAATATACTGACCTACTTTTTTTTCCAAGTTTTATTATAAAAAATATTCTTTATTATTATTTCAAAAATATCATTGCTTAGTCTCTAATTTAAAATGCCCACCTTCTACATATTATATACCACATATATGATATGATTGTTCAAAGAAATAGAAGAAAATTATATATAACATTTTTAAACCCTTATGAATTTTAAAGCACATAAAATACATTAAAGAGTTGAGTAAATATAGTACAATAGGAGATACTTAGAAAAAATAGTCAGAGTATAACCAAAAGTCATAAGCAGGGAGATCTAAGGAAAAGCATGGCTGAAAACAAACAAAAAGCTTTTGTAGGAAAAGAAAAATAAATAAGAGATAACAAGGGATAAAAATCAACACTATGAAAATAGAGCTTGCAACATGGAGCACAGTTTGTGAAAAATGTCACACAATCATGTAAAAGCTCAAATAAATTAAATTTGTTTAGAGAGAAAATTTTAAGCATGGAAGACAGGCAGTGGACACAGAATGTGTACAAAATTGATATTATTTGTTTAAAATATATGTGTGTGTATATATATATATACATATAAGGATACTATAAATTACTCAGACTATTCTATCTGCATCCTCATCTATATTCTATGATTAGACTATAACTTTTGCTTATTTTAAATTTTAAATTAATGACACTAGACACCAGAAGACAATGAAGCTTTCTCTATCATTTACTAAGATTAGAGAAAGGAAATCATAGGATTTAATATCAAGCTGTAATGTGTTTATTATGTAAGGGCCTAAAAATAATCTTTTTCCTGTCTTATGGTGGTAGCATTCTGATTTTTCTTTGGCGTGATCAACCTTCATCTATAAACAGCCCATCTATTCATCCACTTAATAAATAGTTAACAAGCTATGTCAGCAAGTGCTCTAGGGCACAACAAGGACAATAAACAACAGACATATTGTGTGCATTAATTGTAGGGCTTATTTGAAGGACCTGAGTTCTAGGTAAGAAGAAAAAGTGATTCGAAAGGAAGGGATCATTAAAAATGGTGGGGAGTGTGTTGCAATTTTAAATCAGGAAATAGAGAAGTCAAAATAAACTCATTGAGAAGGTGTATTTGAGCAAAAATATGCAGCAGTTAAGTCAGGAAAACCCATATGTTTGAGGTGATACTAAATCTCTTTCCTGACTCTAGGGGTATAGGTCTAGTAGAAGACCAGTGGTTCTCAAAATGTGTTTTTTGTAAACTTGTTAGAAATGTAAATTCTTGTGGCCTACCACAGATCTACTGAGTCAAAAATTTGGGTTTGGACCCAGCAATTAGTGTTTTACCAAGCCTAGTATATATTGAGAACAATTACCTAAGCTAAACTAATTAGAAATTGGTTACAATTTTTATTTTATGATAAGTACTTGAGCCAAACAAAACCAATCAGAATCAATGAGATTTAAGTTTTAGACTTCTTTTTGAGCTTTTATAAAAGCAAATTCATGTACTGGAAGTGATGTGGTAGAGTTGTCAATCTACCTATGTAGGGAACCCACTATTGAAACTCAAAATAGAACTGGCCTGAAAAATCAAAGCCAAGGCATAGACCATGGGGATATAATGGGAGCACTGATAAAAGTTAATCTCAATTTTCCCTTTTATGTTGTTTTCTGTAGGCAGTGCATTCTCCTTTTGCTTGTGTCATTTAGGTTTATATTTTCTTCAATAACCCAAATATGAAAAATAAGTAAAGAATACAAAAACTAGTTCAGAGAAGAAGAAATGCAGTCAAAAGTGTATGGAAGGATGCTCTCTAGTCACCTGGGCATTCACACTTTTGTGAATTTTGTACTTTTAGTCTTTCACACATTGGTCAATTGTTCACAGATTAGCCAGGGTGTAAAAGACTAAAAGTACAAACTTTTCCCTAGGACATGGAGAATATACTTCTGGGTATATAAATTCATATATGAATTTGGCAAAGATTCTAACAAAAATTAAAGAAGTTGAAGGCATTCATGTCCTGTGATCTAGTAACTCCATTCTTACACATATCCAGGAAGACACATTATGGAGTGAGTTGCTATTTGGTGGACAACAGAAACTTTCAGCAAATGACTGCTTTATTAGCTGCACAGAGCAAAGGGTCCAAAAGAGCAGGGGAAGAGATCCCATCATGGCCCATCACCCGGAGAGGTCAATCTGCTTGGTTCAGGATGGGTGGATGGCAGCACTGTACACCCCACTTCACAGAGAAGAGAGATAAATCTGTGCTGTATCCTCAGTGGGAGGGGGTCTGCCACTGATAAGCACCTGGGGATATTTACTCCCCATTTCTGGGTTCAAGATATGGACAGGAGTTTCCATTAGACCTAACAACTCTCCAGGCTGCAAAATGGAAATATATTGAAACATGTGCACACAAAGAAAAAGAGGTAGGGGTAGGTGAGAGCTGGAAGATGGCCACTAGGAGTGTCCCTGACTTTCCCAGCAGACATGCACTAGACTGCTGATTGAGGCATTGTTTCCAATATAAAATACAACTTTAATTATCTATCAATAAGACAATGGAAAAATAAACTGCAGTGTTTTATTGTAATGGAAATATAGATAGGAAATATGAAGTAATTAGTGCTGCATCTATCAATGTGAATTAGTTTCACAAATATAATTTGTTAGTGGGTATTAGACAGGTTGATTTGCTAAAGATTTACAGGCCTCAAATAATGATGCTTATAAATCTGTTTATTGCAGGAAAAGGATATAATATTGCAACATTAAATTAAGTATTTACTTTATAGCCAAAGTCTGTCTCACAGCAAGAGATCTGAGGATGCCAATCTCCAGTTTCTATTTTCCTTTATTAATTAGGAGGAAATATGTAAATATATTTATATAGTTCTCTGTTGGTTTAGAAACCACTGATGAGTGCATGAAATACTTCAGAAGGAAGGAGCCCAAATGGAATATCTTTTGACATTTTTTACTCCAAGCTTGCTCACAGACTTATTCTGGTCACATAACAAGCTTGAATGGGAGATCTGTGTGGCTTACCATTATCAATCTCACTATTATCAACCAAAAATGCTGCCAAGCTGGTTCAAACCATCCTGAAATTCTTTGGACACATAATTATAAAAAAACTATTATTCAGTACATTTGGTGCCTTAAAACAGGAGCAGTGATATGAAAGAACTTTAGCAAAATTGCTCAAGCTAATTGCAGGATTGTTGGAGCTTGGCAAATAGCTTAGCAAAATCTAAGGACATTGAAGTTATTCATGTCCTCTGACTTGGTAACTTGATTCTTATAAATATACAGGTGAATACACGTACTAGAGTGCTATTACAGATATCTATTATGCTATCATCCATATAATGTTTGAAATTCTACTAAACAATGCATATGACTGATAGAATACTGTAGATATCCTTCATGACTTGTTTTAAAATATACTGTTAAAGTATTTAATTTAAAGTTTAACATATGTTGTTAAAGAATAAAGAAATGCATGGATGTTATAATCACAAAATACAGGATATTAATAACCACCTTGCACGGAAGGAAGAAAATATAAGCAGAGGATTGTATAAAGAATTTTTAAACTGTATTAATATTTCATTGCCTTAGGTGTGTGATAAGTACATGTCTGTTCACTATATTGGTCTTTCTAACTTTTATTTGTCTCATATACCTCCTAACATTTTAAAAATAATCGTGGAATAGAAAAGTTGTATAATGAAGGAAATGGTGGTAAACAGTGAATCAATAAAAATATAAATACAAAATAAAGGAAAAACTACTGTGGGAATTATAATTCTTGTATAACTAAGCAAAACAAACCTGTATATTTATGTGGGGATGTCATAGCTGTCACAAGAGTGACAATGATTGACAGAATGATATACAAGCAGAAGATACAGGTATCTTTAATGTGAGTTTAGGGTCTAAGAAATTAAGAACTTATATGAATGAAAATTACTAGACAAAATATGACATACAGAAGCATTCAGCCAAGTACAAGTGTGACTATCTAGGCCATTGTCACACTTCCTATTCAAGTATGCATAATAACCAAATCTACCTCCCTTCACTAGGCTTAGTAAACAGTGAATGTTCAATATATGTTGACTGGGTGAACTACAGCAAAAAAGAAAAATATTAACTTGGGGTGACAACTGGATCTTTTTTGAGGTCTCTTTATAACCCTTGAATGTTCTTTGCTAAACTTAGCAATTCTGAGTCTGTGCGGACAAACTGGCTTGGTTCAGTCTACTGTAAACTATAATGTATACCTTTTATCAGCTTGGTAGCTAGTATTAGTGTCCCTGTGCTGAATGTTCTCACTTCAAATCTGTGACAACAAATATCAAGTGGACTCTAAAATCTGTCTGGCAATTGTTCTACAGTTTCATAATGCTTTCACTCTCCCCTTCTTTCTCTTAGAAAACTGTTCCATACTTCCTCATCTCTCCTCAATATCCCCTTGCTTCTTCCCCCTTTTTCTCATCTCATGGATTTACATCCTATTTTACTCAGAGAATTGAAACAATCAGAGAGAAGTTTCACACACACACACACACACACACACACACACCTCATCTTCCCAATGCATACAAATCATTTTTCTTATTCTGATACTATGATCACTGGTCCATACTTCTCTTTATTTATGACCTAACCTTAAAGTTGCATTGATACTATTTTGGTACTTCTCTTCCTGCAACTAAATCTCATGTTTAGCTACCTATTTTTAGAATCCATTTAGTTATTAGAGAATTATTTTCTAGAATGAAATTTTCAATTTAATATTCCTGCACTCTTTGTTTTACCCTTTCTTTTTTAATATAAAAGTAATTAATATAAATTGCAGAATGCCCAAGCACAAATAAAAAGTGTTTGATATATAAAAGCTACTAATTTTGTATAAACAAATGGGACAATATAATACATAATTTTATACTTTTCACTTTTTTCATAATAAAATAATCTTTTTATATCAATTCATATAGAACTGACTGCCACTCTTTTATTCTTGTGCTTAATTAAATATTTTATTGAATATAAAATTATATAAAAAACTTATGTGTTAGTGGACTAATACCCCAGGTCCTTGATATTGATACTTTTATTTATGAGCCTTGTTCTTGTGAAATTGAAACTTAGCCTAGTAATTTATATTGCCTAAGAGTTACCTCCTGAGGCCCTCCTTGTTACTCAGATGTGGCCACTCTCTAATCCAAGCTAAGTATATAAATGTACTGTCTTCCCCCCAATGTGGGACATGACTTCCAGGGATGAACCTCCCAGACACGAAGGGATTAATACCAAGCACCAACTAAAGATGCATTTGAAGAAAGTCCTAGACCAAAAGGGGAAATACTGAATGCAAATGAAGTTTTATGGCTAAGAGATTTCAAAGTGATTCAGGAGGTCATTCTAGAGTTTACACTTATGCAGTCTCAGTAGAATCTCACTGTCTGCCGCAGTAAACACTGCCTCAGGTAGAGGTGCTCCTGGGGGCTCTAGAGACATCTAGACATATAAACATCATGAAGTTTTATTACTTTATATTTTACCTTTAAATCTAAAATTTGAATTATAATTGATATTTGCAATCTATAGTTGTGAACCAT
Organism: Tolypeutes matacus; assembly: GCA_026826555.1. Lineage (NCBI taxonomy): Eukaryota > Metazoa > Chordata > Mammalia > Cingulata > Chlamyphoridae > Tolypeutes > Tolypeutes matacus. Next base: position 2,554,278 of record JAKSZT010054457.1, read on the forward strand.
AAGAATTTTGGGTAAACTTCCCACCTTTTATTTCCAACCTGGATATCCAATTGATACCGAACCATGAAAGACTTTTCTTTTTCCAAGTGTTATGCAGTCATACTTTAGTCACTGCTATGGAATTAAGAATTTCAAACTGATTTTTTAAAAATACAATATCCTGATTTTTTATTCTCAGCAGAAAGGTTGTATAAAGCAAGCATGGTAATCTACTGTATGAATGTATACTGACTTATTTTTCACTCTCTTTTTGAAGGATAGTTATGCTGTCTGTGTTTTTTATGTTTCTCTTTGTTCTGTTTTAGCAATATAGGCAGCATTATGATGATTATCACTGTACATAAATCAAGATGTATTTTCACCAGTATATACCCTTTATAGAATTTTCACATCTCACCTCTTCTTTTTTTTTTTTTTTTTTTTTTTGTACTTATAATCTTTTGAAGTCCTTGGTTCACTCACCCAGGCATTTCACTACTGGGTATAACTTACAAAGATTATATTGAATAGCATTTATAATTCCATAGAAGTAAGATAAAGTTCTGGTTCTGAATCAAGGGGAGAAGACATATTAAAGGAAGTAAATTAACACGAGGTCTGGGGAGATAAGAATTTTTTAATCTATCTTGTTTTAGTGCTATGTAACTTCTGATATTCCTAATCATGTACCAAAAGATTCAGCATTATACTTTGAAGAATGAGCTATCTAAATTTTATATATCAGTGGAATTGGAACCTATTGGAATTGTAGGAAACAATAAGGCTATTTCTAAAACATGGCAGCAAAAACTGTTCAGGAATGACAGAAAAGAAATAAGGTAACTCTTTGAGCATTCATAGCCATTGAAGACATAATACTTTTAAGAGGCACTATCAAATAGTATGAGACTGAGATTCAACTTGGTTTCTTTGTTAATCGGAGTTTCCTTCCAATTTTTGAGAAATATCAGACAATGCTAAAGCCCTGTTAACTTCAGATCTCTGAAAACTTGTTTGTATTTCTTAACACATACTTTATCTTTTGCACATGTGAAGCCAATCCATTTTCCAAACAAATTATTGATGGAATATATAAGATGGACATCTTCATCTACTAAAACATAATTGGAAACACACCCTTTTAAAATTAAGAAAATAATATGAAACATATATGATTTTGACATTATGTTAAATTACAGAGATTGAAACAAATAAATAAGAAGCCACCAGAAAATATTTCTAGATCCCCCTTCAGAGTGAAGAACCAGAAGAACATCCACAAGTTTTTCACTCTTTTTACTCTACATCTATTCAGATATTATAACCCCAAAGATGCAATATAGCAGGAACTAGAAGATTACTTTTGGAGGGTTATTGCAGATGAACACTGCTATCTATATGGTGAAATAAGTTTTTAAAACTATCAGGACTGCAAAGAAACAAAAACTATATCCTTTCCTGAGGAAATTTCTTAAAATAAAATTCCAGCCAAATGAGAGAAAAAACAAGATTAGTAAATGAGGGATTGCAAGTGTGCCAAATAAAAATATTGACAGTGAACAAACATAATATGTGTTGTGTGTGTATGTGTGCATAAAGAGATAAACATTAATGATTCATAAGTTCTCTACAGTACCTAATTTAGCCTTAATCATCCACATAGTGTAATTTAACTATTCAATACTGGGAAATTTTGGACTATTAATTGAATGTTTTTGACAAAGAAGAAAGCACCATTGATTCTTTATCTCCCCTGTATTTGTACACTTAATAAAAGGAAAGGCTATGTTATGAATCCATGCCATAAATCCTCCACATAGAAAGTTTAACTGGGTAAGTAGGTTGTTCAATTCTTTTGTAGTGTAGCCTTACACCTATCCCTCCAATGTTTTATTTTTCACATCATAGCTGGTTCTCCCATAATCCATATTTTTATGTCCGTGATATGATAAATGAAATTTTACATTTGACTCCTTGATAAATTCCTGCAACCACTCACGGAAGCCATGAATAGCTCAAAAATTTTATCTTGCTTATGAGATTAAATTTAACCTATATTGAAATTTGAATGATTTATTTTGAAACTTAATGCTGACTAGTATAAAAATTATTTCTCATTCATGTTTGTTGTATACAAAATCAAAATATGATTATTATGTTCATATTTGATTTTTCAATCTGATATCTTATTAATACTTCTTAAGACGTTCCATCAAGGTACATAATTTTAATAGGTTTTATATGTGGTAATAATAATATTAAATATAAAATCCTAAAAAAACGATCAATCTCAAAAAGTGGGAGGATAAAGGAAAAATAGTTCTTTTTATACTTCATATTAATTGTTATAAATAAAAAAAATCTTTATTTTATCAAAGAATTATGGCATCATATGTATATTTGATAAATTTGAAGGTAAATTTCAGTGTAATTTAAAATATAATTCTTAATTTGCAAGTCATAACACAAAATAAAAGGACACAAAATATGGTCCATGTAGCAAGGTTTGAGGAAAATTTCAAGTAAATGAAAAAGGCTTTATATCAGTGGAGATGTCAAGTAACTATCTTAAAATACAGGTCTGAATTTCTGGATAGATACATGAACAAGAATTATTTGTTAATTAACAGCAAATAATACTTAAAGCCCATGAAACTGGGTCATCTGATAGATTAAGTAAAAATGTGAATAAAATATTGCCCTTTGATTTTAGCAAAGTGAACATAGTGAAAACATTTTTATTGAGTAGTAAGACTGAATTCAAGAAAGAGGGAAAAGAAGAAATGCACATAGTTAATAGTCCTGCTGAAAGCAGTATGTTAAGTGGGAGCAGAGATGGTGTAAAATGATTTTTTTAAAAGATTTATTTTATTTATTTATTTCTCCCCACCCTCTTGTTGTTTACACTTGCTGTGTCTGTTCATCTTCTTTGTTTCCTTAGGAGGCACCAGAAACTGGTGACCCGGAACCTCTGATGTAGGAGAGAGGTGCCTAATCACTTAAGCCACCTCCGTTCCCTGCTTTGTTGTGTCTCTCATTACGTTTTTCTGCTTGTGTTTCTTCTTGCATCATCTTGTTGTGTCAGCTTGCCATGCCTACCCATTATGCCAGCTTGCTGTCTTCTTTAGGAGGCACCAGGAACCCAAACATGAACCTCCCATGTGGTAGGTGGGAGATCAATCACTTAGGCCACATCTGCATCCCTGTAAAAATTATTTTTATTTGAAATAGTATAAAATGGTTATGTGCTGATAGCAATGAGCAAATAGAAAGGCACAGAATGTTGTGGAAGGAAACAAGTACTAGAATTATGTCCCTGAGTATAGACAAGGGGATGGGATCTGGTGAATAAGTGGCACGATCCATTCTTATTAATAGGAGTGAGGACAGAATATATGGGTACAGTTGTGGATGAACTGGGACAAGGGATACTGGTTACATCTAGACTTTCTCCTCTAATTATATTATCAATAGAGTGGAAGAAAGCTAAGACAGAGCATGTTAGTGGAGATGGTGTTGCATTTTGAAGAAAGAGATGAAAATGTACATCTTGAAGAGAATGAGAGAGTTACTGGACTAGGGAATTGTAAGAGGATTGACATTAATGTCAGGTGACATTATGGGCCCAGTCTGACGTCCATAGTCATAATTTAAAGTAAATCCTGTCGGCAAGGCCAGGTACTTTACTCCAAACAGAGAGTTGATGGAAGATTCTCGTATTTTGGCTTCTTGAGGTACTTTTATGGGAAAAAGTAGATTATGTAGGCCTGAGGATGTTTCAGGGAAGTTCTAATAATTATAAGTCATAGATCCTAATCTGAGTGTTGAGGAAAGAGGAAAGTGTGAATAGAATAGGGCTAAATACCGGAAAATATGTCGTAGGATCAATGTATTGTCAGTCCCTGTGGGAACAAATAATATTAGAGTTACAGCACTATCTCAGGGATGGTTGGTCCTGACTAGATATCCCCAGGGAAATCTAATGGCAGTAAATACAGCCTAGTTTATAATATATTTACAGTATAAGAAAGTAATTCCTCCTTGGGTACAGCTTAGCCTTAAAAATATACAATTTGTATTTTACAAGAAAAAACACAAGAAAACATATATTTTTAAACCATTTAGTACCTTAAGTAAGACATATTAAAAGGACTCTGAGGGCTGATAAAGTGTTTCCAAATAAATATGCCATTTCAAATACATACCAAATACCATAGCCGAAGAGTAAAAATAGATTATTTTTTCCATTTGAAAGGATAGAAGTACTTTGCTTCTGGGAGGATGGGGAGTTAGTGGTGAATATATAAGAATGAATGAAATAAAGGGATAAGGAACCTAGTAATTCAAAAGAAAACCAAACAATTTTGGCACAAATTCAATAGAAATAGGAAGTAGACACATAGAGTAAATCACTAACTCAAATGAGAACTACAACTGAGAATCTGATGTATTTTTGGAAGAGCTTCTTTGGCTTCTTTTGTGCTGTGTTTTTCTTCTTAAGAGCAGATAAATACAAATGGCATACATAGATTAAGTGAGAGATATAATAAACATTCATAAAAAATTTACACAGAAATTACACAGAAATGACAAATGTAAGAGTTTATTCCTGAAGAGCCATTTAAAATCCAGCTCTGGTCAGGACAATATAGCAATGGCAGTCACTCATTGTGCACTGCAGAAGACCAAGATTTGAGAGCTTTCAGCTACCTTTTCCAAGAAAAGACTGTTATCAAAATTTTTCATGGTAAATGCTTTTAATGAAGCCTCTGTGGGCAAGTTGTCACGGTGCACACATGTCATTTTTCATGTTCTGTTTTAAAAAGTAAGATGAAAACTGCTGAGAACTCCTTGGATAGCACTCCTCCACTGAACGTAAGTCCTTTGCTGCATTTAATGACCATATCCATAATACCTCAATAATGATACAATTACTTGCTGAATGCCTTATTGTTGCCCCACAGGAAAAACAGTTCACTGATGTATCATGTGTTTAGTGACAGTGCGTATTGTTACAGTCTTGATTTTCTACTTTCTGAGTTTTTTGACATATTTTTTTTATACGAAGATTTGGAAAGGGCTGCAAAGAAACTAATTTTATCCCTCAGCTGGAACAAAAGGACGTTGTCTGAGAATTTAACCAACTGATCAATTTGTGTAAAACTTGGAATAAGTTTTAATATTGGACAAAACCTGTTTTGTGTGAAGAAAATATTTAATGGCCATGTGTTTCTTTTTAAAAAAATTTTTTGCAGATTCTATATAGATATCAATTCACTTGTGAAGGAATAATGACTCAAATGGCAAATTTTAAGTTGTATTTATGTTACCAGAATAAAAATTCAAAATAAAAAAGAACAAAGAGTGACCCCTAATGTAAACAATGGTCTATAGTTAATAGTATAATTGTAATAACATTGTTTCATCTATTTTAACAAAGATACCACCACTCATGAAAAAAAATTAATACTAGGGTATGTGTGATTGTATATGGCAACTGTTCTTTCTGCCTGATTTTTCTATAAACCTACAGCTGCTCTAATAAGAAAAAATGAAAAAATATTAAAAGAAATTCTGTACTAAAATTTTCTAGCGTTTTCTAATAGTATAAGGCACAAAGGGCAAATAATCATTCCTCATATCTACTGCTCTTCCTCTGTATATATGGAAGTGTTATATTTAGTTCATTGAAATAATGGTTCTGTGGAATATTTGGATATATATATATTTATATACTCATTTATAATAAAGAAACATAGTCCACAAAGATGGCTTTTCTGTGTAAGTGGACAGGTCCAACAAGAATAAGTATAATTCAGATATTTTTCATTTAAAAATTTATTGAAGTATATCGCTCATACATGAGCATACATAAACAAAAATGCATAGTAAAAGTTATGAACTTACAAAACAAACGTGCTTAACATCATACAAGGCTCCTATATATCACCTCACCACAAATACCTTGACTTGTTGTGAAACATTTGTAACAAATTATGAAATAGCATCGTCAAAGTATTACTACTAACTATAGTCTGTATCTTACATTTGGTATATTTTCCCCCAACCGCCCTATTATTTTTTTGTTCATAAATCATATAATTTATCTAGAGTGTACAATCAGTGGCATTTGGTATAATCACAGAGGTCTGCATTCATCACTTCAATCAATATTACAACATTTTCATTACTACAAAAAAGAGAAAAACAACAAAAGACAAACCACTATTATAACCATATGTCAGCGCTATTAATACAAATCCTATGATGTGCTTTCACCATTTCTATTCATTCCCAAACATTTACAAACAACTTTTTAACAATTCTGCGCAGATTAAATCTCAGCTTTCTATTCTCTAACCACATTCTTTTCTCTGGTGACTTATGCCCTAGCTATTAAGTCCATGAGCTTGCTCATTATATTTTATTTCATAATAGCGAAATCATACAATATTTGTCCTTTTGTGCCTGCCTTGCTTCACTCACCATAATGTACTCCAGGTTTTTCCATGTTGTTATATGTTTCATGACTTCATTTATTACAGCTAAATAATATTCCATCTTGTGTATATACCACAGTTTGTTTATCCATTCATCAGTTGATGACACCTGGGTTGTCTCCATCTTTTGGCAATTCTGAATAACGTGATTATGAACATCACTGTGCATATGTCTGTTCGTGTCACTTCTCTCAGATCTCCTGGGTATATACCTAGTAGCAGTATTGCTAAGTCACAGGGTAGATCTATATCTAATTTCCTTAGAAACTGCCAAACAGATTTCTACAGTGGCTGTAACATTTTAAATTCCCACCAACAGTGAATAAGAGTTCCTATCTATCCACGTTGTCTCCAACACATGTAGTTTTCTGTTTTGTTAATAGGGATCAGACTAGTAGGTGTGAAATGATATCTCATTGTAGCTTTAATTTGTATTTCCCGAATAGCCAGTGATGTTGAACATTTTTTCATGTTTTTTTCATCATTTATATTTCTTTTTAGAAAAATATCTATTCAGGTCTTTTGTCATTTTTTAATTGGGTCATTTGTCTTTTAATTGTTAAGTTGTAGGATCTCTTTATATATCCTTGATATTAGATCCTTGTCAGATGTGAGATTTCCAAATACATTCTTCTATCGAGTAGACTGTCTTTTTCCTCTCTTCACAAAGTCCTTTGTGGTACAAAAATGTTTAATTTTGAGGAGATCCCATTTATATATTTTTTTCTTTTGTTGCTTGTGCTTTGGGTATAAGGTTTAAGAGACATCCACCTACTACAAGGTCTTATAGATGTTTCCCTACATTGTAGGAGTTTTACGGTCCTAGCTTTTATGGGTTTTTTTATTTTTTATTTTTTATTGTGGGTAAAAATCAAAATTTTCACCATACATACCAATATTTGTAAAATGATATATAAATATATATGCATATATGTGCATTTGCTTACAAAAATGTTATATATATATATATTTTTTTTTTTTGAAGGTGCTTAGATTACCTAAATATTACACAGAAACTACAGGGATTCCCATGTTCCCCACCTCCCACACCTCCCACAACATCCCACACGAACATCTCCCACAAGTGTAGCCCATCACCCTCAATGGACCTACACATCCTGGGGCCTTGCCATCAACCACAGACCACAGTTCACATCGTAGACCACACTCTGTCCCACACAGTTATGAATGGTGTGTGCTGATTTAAAATGGCCTACATCCCCACGAAACCCACTCAGCTGGGAGAGAGTGGCCTCTTTAACAAGTGGTGCTTGGAGAACTGGATATCCATATCCAAAAGAATGAGAGAAGAATACCATCTCACACCTTATACAAAAATCAACTCAAGATGGATCAAAGATCTAAATATAAGAGCCAAAACCATAAA
>JAKSZT010054457.1:2562543-2602375 GCA_026826555.1 Tolypeutes matacus
CAATATCTATTTCTGGAATTCATAAATAATGCCAAACTGCTACACATAGTTAAGACTCTGAAGGAAAGAAAATGTGAGTCAAAAGCTTTATATTCAGCAAAACTGACCTTCAAGTATAAAGGCACAAACATCAACATGCAAGAACTCAGGAAATATTGCTCTTCTTATCTCTCCCTGAGGAATCTATTAAAGATAATCACATATGGTGATTCTTGCAATGCAAGAAATTATAACAATGAGGTGGAGCCAGTGGCCACTTGACAGTTTTTGGGTAGGGAGGGGATGAGCAGTTGAAATACAGGGGCTTCTTTGGGAGTTGGAGGTTGTCCTGAGTCCTGTTGTGGCAATGGATGCAGGCCATTTTAAATCAGCACACACCACTCATAACTGAGTGGGAGAGAGTGTGGTCTACAGTGTGAACTGTGGTCTATGGTTGGTGGCAAGGCTCCAGGATGTGTAAGTTCATTGAGGTTGGTGGGCCACACTGTGGGAGATGTTTGTGTTGGATGTGGTGGGAGGTGTGGGAGGTGGGCAACATGGGAATCCCAGTGGGTTCCGTGTAATATTTTAGGTAATCTAAGCACCTCTTAAAATATATGTATATATATATATATATAAATAACATTTTTGTAAGCAAATACACATATATGCATATATATTTATATATCATTTTGCAAATGTTTGTGAGTATTGTGAGAATTTTGATTTTTACCCATAATAAAAAAATAAATAAATAAAATGGCCTACATCCGTTGCCACAATGGCACTCAGGAAAACCCTCAAGTCCCGAAAAAGTCCCTGTATTTCAACTACACATCACCTCCCTGCCCCGAAAGTGTCCAGTGGCCACTGGCTCCACCTCTCTGTTGCAATTTCTTCCATTGCTAGAATCACCATATGTGTACAACAGAATACCATTAAATCCACTCTAGTCCATAGTTTTTCATCCCAATCCTGAAAGGAATGGGATGGTGATGTCCACTCCACCTCCAAGTGAGAGAGGGGTTATATCCCATGGATTTGGTGGGTAGGATTATCCTGCCTGCAGATAATGGAGGCATTACCTCTACATTACCTGGGATGGCCGTTGCCCATCATTGTCTCTTCACCAGGTGACTTAGATGAGTCCATTGAGCTGTAGGGTAGGAGTTGCGGCTCCAATGAGAATCCACACACACCTGGCACATAGGTAGGCCGGAGGCTCCAGTCTCTGGAAGTATACCTAAAAACTCCAGCATCACATGTAGGTTTGAATAGAAGGGACTGATGAACCATGTGCAGGGAGGACTTATTTGAGTCCAATTCTGTCACCCTCAGGAGCACAGATTCCAAAATAGAGCCCACTGATAAGGCGTCCATCTCTGGGGCTATCCCCCCTTATATAGTACCAGGGTGTCTCCAGAGCCCTCAGGAGCCCCTCTGTGTGGGGTGATATGCACTTTGATGTTCTATGAGATCCTACTGAGGTGTGCGTAAGCGTTACCTCTGGGATGACCTCCCGACTCTCTTTGAAGTCTTTTAGCCACTTGAACTCATTTGTCTTTACCTTTTCCCCCTTTTATTCAAGATCTTTTTCCAGTTGTGTTGCCAGTTGGCACTTGGTATTAATCCCTCATTGCCAGGAAGGCTCATCCCCGGGAGTCATGTCCCATGTTGGGAGGAAGGTAATGCAATCATATGCTGAGTTTGGCTTAGAGAGAGGCCACATTTGAGCAGCAAGGAAGCTCTCAGGTGGCAACCCTTAGGCACCCCATAACAGTAAGCTAAGTTTCAGTTACAAGAGCAAAGACTCATAGGGGTAGTCATCAATAACAAGAACTCATCAGTGGGCCATCCTCTTTTGACAGACACTGTCTCTGCACTCAGAAGACTGTTGCTGCTCCCTTGGAGAATGTGGCAGAGCTCTCCAGGCTAAGAATTCAGATTCCCTCATTTATTGAGTGATTGTCCAGCCACCGTGAACATGCCCCATTCTTTGATCATTTGAACAATTTTATATATCTTTCATGTATATTCAGATGAACTTACTCCCATGAATCCCCCCTCCCAGACACCCCCCACCAATAATCCCCTGCAGCACCCATTGTAACCCTTCTGTGATCTAAATCTTCCATGAACATGTAGTCCATAAAATAATCAAATACAATTACTAGGAAAAAGAAACAATTATGATAAGCTTACACGCAAGAGACAAACATAAGGAAACTCAGGGGAAAAAAAAATCAAACAAAAAAACAAATCAAAACAAAATATAATTAGCGGATTGGGACATTCAAAAAAATGGGGAAAAAAGCAAAAGTAATGCCTTTAAAATATATATATATATTCTTTTTTTCCTTTTATCACTGTGTTATCGGATGTCCGGTGTGCCGTGACACCTTCCGCCTCTCAATCCCCAGTGACTCCCAAATTTTCATTTAATTTTCAAAGAAGTTTCAGGTCACAGCAAAGTCACACACGGAATACCAGAGACTCCCAGACACCAAACCACGCCCCCCTTCCCCACCCCATATTAAAACTCTTTTTTTTTTTTTTTGGATGTTAGCCTTGTTATAACTGTTATACAGGTAGCAAAATATAACAACTAAACATTGTCAATGGTTTACAGTATAGTTTACAACTTAGATGATACAGTTCAATAAGTTTTGATGATGTTTACCATGTCCTGTGTCCGTTACTATAGGGTAATGAAAAACCTTTCCCATGACCACTAAATACCCCATTAGATCTTAACTGTTCCTTCCTCCCCACTGCCCTGGGGCATAAGAAACTCACCTGTCTTGACTTATGGAATGTCAAGATTCATAGTTGCATGCCCTGGGTATTTGAACCTGCTCTTCCTAATCTACCCACCTGTCAATGCTGCACCACCAAACACAGTAATATCACTACCCATCTGTCCTATCCTTCAATATGCAACTATACTCTATCCCTTTACCATAGATTATGTCCATATGGGTGATGGCTCAAAGCTTGCTCTTCTCTTTCTCTCCCTTGTTGACCTATCTTTCAGACAATGGTTCTCAGAGACTGCTCACTTTCCTCAGTTCAAATCAGTGTGGTCATATACTGTTCATCCTTCAGTGCCTGGCTTGCTTCCCTCAACATAAGGTCTTCAAGATTCATCCACGTTATTCCATATGTTAGCACTTTATTCCTTCTTACAGCTGAGTAATATTCCATTGTATGTATGTACCACATTTTGCTTATCCATTCATCTGTTGATGGGCACTGGGGCTGATTCTAAATTTTGGCAATGGTGAACAATGCAGCTATGAACATTGGTGTGCATATATCTGTTTGTTCTCTGCTTTCAGTTCTTCTGGGTATATACCCAGCAGTGGAATTACTGGATCATATGGAAGATCTATTGTTAGTTTTCTGAGGAACCGCAAAACTGTCCTCCAAAGTGGCTGGACCATACCGCAGTCCCACCAGCAGAGGATGAGGGTTCCTATTCCTCCACATCCTCTCCAACATTTAGTGTGTGCTGTTTTTTTAATAGCTGCCATTCTGATGGGTGTAAGATGGTATCTCATTGTAATTTTGATTTGCATTTCCCTGATAGCAAGCGAAGTGGAGCATTTTTTCATGTGCTTTTTAGCCATTTGTATTTCTTCCTTGGAGAAGTGTCTTTTCAGGTCACTTGCCCATTTTTTAAATGGATTGTTTGTCTTTTTATTTTCAAGGTGTAGGATTTCTTTATATATGCAGGATATTAGGCTTCTATCAGATATATGGTTGCCATATATTTTCTCCCATTGGGTAGGCTGCCTTTTTATTTTTCTAATAACATCCTTTGATGTGCAGAAGTTTTTAATTTTGATGAGATCCCATTTATCTATTTTTTCTCTTGCTCCTCGTGCTTTGGCTGTGAAGTTCATGAAACCATTTCATATTACAAGGTTCTGTAGATGCTTCCCTACATTATCTTCCAAGGTCTTTATGGTTTTGGCTCTTATATTTAAATCTTTGATCCATCTTGAGTTGATTTTTGTATAAGGTGTGAGATGGTATTCTTCTCTCATTCTTTTGGATATGGATATCCAGTTCTCCAAACACCACTTGTTAAAGAGGCGAGTCTCTCCCAACTGAGTGGGCTTCGTGGCCTTGTCAAATATCAGATAACTCTATATGCAAGGATCTATATCAGAACTCTCAATTTGGTTCCATTGATCAGTAGGTCTATCTTTGTGCCAATACCACACAGTTCACTGTAGCTTTGTAGTATGTTTTAGAGTCAGGTAGTGTGATACCTCCAACTTCATTTTTCTTTTTCAATATGTCTTTGGCAATTCGGGGCCTCTTGTCTCTCCAAATATATTTTGGGGTTGGTTTTTCCAGTTCCTTAAAAAATACAGTGTTGACTTTTATTGAGATTACATTATATCTGTAGATTAGTTTGGGTAGGATAGATCTTGATGATGTTTAGTCTTCCTATCCATGAATAGGGAATATTTTTCCATTTATTTAAGTCTTCTTTGATTTCCTTTAACAGTGTTGTGTAGTTTTCTGTATATAAGTCCTTTACATCTTTAGTTAAATTTATTCCTAGGTATTTGGTTCTTTTGGTTACTATTGTAAATGGTATTTTTCCCCTGATTTCCTCCTCAGTTTGCTCGTTATTGGTATACAGAAATGTTACTGATTTTTGAGCATTGATCTTATAGCCTGCAACATTACTGAATTCCTTTATAAGTTCTAGAAACCTTGTTGTAGATTTCTCAGGGGTTTCTATGTATAGGATCATGTCGTCTGCAAATAATGAAGTTTTTACTTCTCCTTTTCCAATCTGGATGCCTTTTATGTCCTTTTCTTGTCTCAGTGCTTGCGCAGGTACTTCTAAGACAATGTTAAATAGGAGTGGTGATAGTGGGCGTCCTTATCTAGTTCCCGATCTAAGAGGGAAGGCTTTTAGGATTTCACTGTTGAAAATGATGTTAGCTTTGGGTTTTTCATATATACCTTTTATCATTTTCAGAAAGTTTCCATCTATTCCTATCTTTTGTAGTGCTTTTATGAGGAAAGAGTGCTGTATTTTGTCAAATGCTTTTTTTGCATCTATAGAGATGATCATGTGATTTTTTTCTTTCAATCTTTTATGAGGTGTATTACATTGATTGATTTTTTTATATTGAACCATCCTTGCATACTCGGGATGAAACCCACTTGGTCATGGTGTATAATCCTTTTGATATGTTGTTGAATGCGCTTAGCAAGTATTTTGTTGAGGATTTTAGTATCTAGGTTCATTAGAGAAATTGGTCTGTAATTTTCCTTTCTTGTGGTATCTTTATTTGGTTTTGGTATTAGGGTAATGTTGGCATCATAGAATGAGTTAGGCAATATTCCTTCTACTTCTATTTTTTGGAAGAGATTAAGTAGAATTGCTGTTATCTATTTCCGGAATGTTTGGTAGAATTCAGCTGTGAAGCCATCTGGTCCTGGGCTCTTCTTAGTTGGGAGGTTTTTGATGACTGAGTCTATCTCTTTACTTGTAATTGGACTGTTGAGTTCATCTATTTCTTCTTTCATCAATGTAGGCTGTTTGTGGGTTTCTAGAAACTTGTCCATTTCCTCTAAATTATCATTCTTGTTGGCATATAATTTCTCAAATTATCCTCTTATGATACTCTTTATTTCTGTGGTGTCAGTAGTGATATTCCCTTCCTCATTCCTTATTTTTTGTATTTGCATATGTTCTCTCTTTTTCTTTGTCAGTCTGGCTAAGGGTTTGTCAACTTTATTGATATTCTCAAAGAACCAGCTTTTGGTTTTGTTTATTGTTTCCAGTGATTTCTTATTCTCTATTTCATTTAGTTCTGCTCCAATCTTTGTTATTTCCTTCTTTCTACTTCCTTTAGGTTTAGTTTGTTGTTGTTTTTCCAATTCCTCCAAGTGTGCAGTTAGGTCTTCAATTTTAGCTCTTTCTTCTTTTTTAATATATGAATTTATGGCTATGAACTTCCCTCTCAGGACTGCTTTCGCTGCATCCCATAGGTTTTGATATGTTGTGTTGACATTTTCATTAGTTTCAAGGTAGTTACTGATTTCTTTTGAGATTTTGTCTTTGACCCACTGTTTGTCTAAGAGTGTGTTGTTTAACTTCCATATCCTTGTGCCTAACCTGTTTCTCTGGCCCTTAGTGATTTCCAACTTCATTCTGTTGTGGTCAGAGAAATTATTTTGCATAATCTCAATCTTTCTGGATTCATTGAGAGTTGTTTTGTGGCCTAGCATGTGGTCTATTTTGGAGTATGTTCCATGTGCACTCGAGAAGAATGTAAATCTCACTGTATTTGGGTGTAGTGTTCTGTATATGTCTATTAATTCCAGGTCTTCTAATGTATTGTTGAGTGCCTTTGTTTCTTTTTGATTCTCCCTCTAGATGTTCTGTCTAATGATGATAATGGTGTATTGAAGTCCCCTGCTATAATTGTAGAGGCATTTATCTCTCCTCTTAGTTTTTCCAGAGTTTGCCACACGTATTTTGAGGCATTCCGATTAGGTGCGCAAATGTTGATGATTGTTCTCTCTTCTTGAGAGATTACTCCTTTTATTAATATGTAGTGTCCATCTTTGTCTCTTACAATAGTTTTGCATTTAAAGTCTATTTTGTCTGGTATTAGAATAGCTACTCCTGCCCTTTTTTGGCTATTGTTAGCTTGTAAAATGGTTTTCCAGCCATTCACCTTCAGCCTCCTTGAGTCCCTGGGTCTAAGGTGGGTTTCTTTTAGACAGCATATACATGGATCATATTTTCTTATCCATTCTGCCAATCTGTGTCTCTTGATTGGTGAATTTAATCTATTAACATTCAGTATTATTAATCGTAATGAATTTCTTACTTCAGCCATTTTTTCTTTGGGTTAATGTATGTCATATGTTGTTTTGTTTCTCTTTTTGTCTTTTCAGTTGTTTTTAAATTCTCCTCCTACTCTCTCTCCCTTGTTTTTTAACTTTCAACTTGTAGAGATTCCTTTAGTATTTCTTGAAGTGCAGGTTTCTTATTGACATACTCTTTTAATTTCTGTTTATCTGTGAATATTTTGAACTCTCCATCATTTTTGAATACCAGTTTTGCTGGATAGAGAATTTGTGGCTGGAATTTTTTTCTTTTTAGTATTTTGACTATGCCATACCACTGTATTCTTGCCTCCATGGTTTCAGCTGTGAAATCAGCACTTAATCTTATTGTGCTTCCCTTGTATGTGCTGGTTCTCTTTTCTCTTGCTGCCTTGAGTATTTTCTCTTTGTCTTAAGCATTGGACATTTTGACAAGTATATGTCTTGGAGTTGGCCCGTTGGGATTTATACTCTTTGGGGTGTGCTGTGCTTCCTGAATCTGCACATTCATCTCTCTCAATAGGGTTGGGATGTTTTCAGCCATTATTTCCTTCAGCACTCTTTCTGTTCCCTTTCCCTTCTCTTCTCCTTCTGGTGCCCATAATGCATATGTTTGTGTGTTTTGTGTTATCGGTTAATTCCCTGAGTCCATGATGGATTTTTTCTATCTTTTGTCTATCTGTTCTACTATCTCTTTGATTTCAGCTGTATTGTCTTCCATATCACTAATTCTTTCCTCTGCCTGTTCAAATCTGTTATGTGAATCCTGCATCTTTTTGATTTCTTGGGTTGTGCCATTGTTCACTGTCATATCCATGATCTTTTTAGGCATGTTTGCAATTTCTTCAGTATGTTCTCCCAGTGTCTTCTTTATATCCTTAATCTCTTCCTTCATTTCTTTATTTTGGTCCATGATATTTGTTTGGATAGCTTTGATTAGTTGTTCGATGTTCTGCATTACTTCCTGGTTTTTAATTTGTTCATTGGACTGGTCCATGTTTTCCTGCTTCCAGAGTCATTTGTATTTTTTTGTTGCCCTCTGGTCATCATATTATCTTGATGGGTTTGTTCAGTTGATTAGCTTTTCTCTATGCTCTAGAGTTTTATTTAGTTGATGGTTCTGCCTGTGAGTTAAGTTTTCTCTTAGGCAATTTTTCTTCTTATTTTATTTCCTTGCTTCTTTCTATGTTCCCTTGAAGGCAAAAGATTAGGGCCAGAGGAATCAAAAGATGTAAGGAAGGCAGAAGGATAATAGTAATATTGATAAAAGTTAGAAGAGGGTGCCAAATGAGACTTAATGAGATGAATGTTTAACTCGTGTAGGCAGTGTAGAGTAATAGGAAAAAAAGTGGAGTTCCTACAATGGATTGGAAAAACAAATAGAGGAATATATATATAGTGATTTAGAAGGCTAGAATTATGAGGAGGGAGAGAAATAGTGAAGAAAGGGATGAAAGGAAATAGTTAATACTAATTAAAGAAAAGAAGAAAACAAAGTAGATGGAATAGAAATTGACATCCTTGAGTTGTGGGCATATGAAAAATGTTGTATCTAAGAGCCATAACAGAAAGCAGAAGGCAAAAAGATGAAGGTAGGATAAATGATAGTTTGGAAAACAAAATCAATATAGACAGAGTGGGAAATGACTGAAGAAGAAGCACAGCAAAGAAGCGACAAGCTAGCAGCACCTAATTTTAAAAAATGAAAGAAAAAAGAAAGAAGGGAGGAAAGAGGAAAGAAAAACAAGAGACAAGAAATAAATAAAGAAAAACCAAAGAACCACACAGGCAAGCAGTCAAAGTGAGCTAAGGAGGGTCAATGATTCCCCTAGGGTCAACATGGATCCTCTCTGCCTGCTTGTGTTTATCAATCAATTTCCCCACAGGGTTCTATATGCAGGTCCTGAAACAGCTTTTAGCTATTAAACTAAATTAAAAAGAATTTATTTTTCATTTATTGAAGTGACCTTCTCACTTTTTTTTTTTTTTTTTTTTTTTTTTTGGCAAAATTCAGGACCCAAAATAATTCCTCCTTTAGACCAACCCCCTTATGGAAAGGACCCTAGCTGGGCTCATGGAAATTAATCAAGCACGTCCCACTTCCTGGACTCCCCAGGGTAGCTGTAGCTCTGATGTTAGTCAGTGCAGAATGCTAAAGACGGCCGACTCCGCCCCTTCTGGAGCCGAGCCCCAGAGTCACCGAGTTGCTGTGTAAATCGGGTTGACTCTGCAGATTCGCCTCTCCTCTCAGTCTGGTGCTGCTTCAAGTCGACTTATCTGCTCCCCAAAGCTATGGGGCGGTCCAGGCAGCCAGATCGATGGAAAAAAAAAAAAGTCCCTTCCCTGTCCTCCAACCAAGCCCTCCGTCTTTTGGAGAGTGCCCCCTCTTCCTGGCTCTGCGTTGGCCCGGTGTTTATCCCTGGGTAGCTAGGAAAATCAACTCCCTCCCCGAACAGAATTACCCCTCCCCTCCACCGGGTGCCGATTCGCTACGGCTGTTCTGTTCACCCAAGGACCAAGGGTCTCCAGGCAGCCAAATCCCCAGAATATAAAAATCTCTCGCCCCTTTACCAGAGCCCCCCCTCAGAGAGTGCCCCCTCCCACTAGGCCCTATGTCTCTGTTGCCGAGCCCTGCTCGCGGCTCCAATCAGCCATTTTTGGTTTTTTTTTTTTCCTAACCGCGGGGCTCAGCCGTCCGTGCCAGTCACCATCAGCAGGCTTAAAACTCACGAATCTCTACTGTTCCATCCACGCTGTTGATCCACGAAGATAGATGTCCCAAGCTTCTCATTCCATGCATGCACAGCACAGACCCCCGGGCAGGAACCTGTCCAAGAGCGGATGCCTTGCTCTGGGAGCTTGCAGTGTGTGCCCTCCTATACTAACGCCATCTTGGTCCCCACTTGCCTCCTGGCTTTTATGTTTAGGTCTTTGATCCATTTTGAGTCAATTCTTGTATAGGGAGTGAGATAAGGGTCTTCTTTCATTCTTTATGTTATAGATATCCAGTTATCCCAGTACCATTTGTTGAAGAGACTATTCTGTCCCAGAAGAGTGGACTTTTGAGACTTCTCAAAAACCAGTTAATCAGGGAAGTGGATGTGGCTCAAGCAATTGAGCTCCCATCTACCACATGGGAGGTGTCAGGTTAAGTTCCCAGTGCCTCCTAAAGGAAACAAGCAAGACAGCAAGCTGGCACAGCGAACTGATGCAAGAAGATGACAAAACAAGAAGATGCAACAAGAGACACAAGGAGGAAAGCATAATGAGAGACACAGCAAAGCAGGGAGTGGAGGTGTTTCAAGGTGCCTCCCTCTTGCATAGGAGGTCCCAGATTCGGTTCCTCATGCCTCCTAAAAAGAAGACAGGCACACAACGAACTGACATAGCCAGTGCAAAAAATGAAGGGGTAGGGAGAAAGAAATAAAATAAATCTTTTTTAAAAAATCAGTTAATCATAGAGGTGTCTATTACTGAATTCTCAATTCAAATCTATTGATCAATGTATCTATCTTTATGCCAATACCATGCAGTTTTGACCACTATACTATAAAATATACTTCAAAGTCAGGAAGCATGAGTCCTCTGACTTTGCTCTTCTTTTTTAGGATGTTTTTGACTACTTGTGACCCTTTTCTCTTCCACATAAATTTGATTCCTGACTTTTCTATTTCTGTAAAGAAGGCTTTGGAATTTTGATTGGTATTGCATTGAATTGATAAATCAATTTGGGTAGAATTGACATCTTCATGATGTTTAGTCTTCCAGTCCATGAATGTGGGAAGTCTTTCCATTTGTTTAGGTCTTCTTTGATTTCTTTTAGAAGTGTTTTGTAGTTTTCTGAATACAGATCCTTTACATTCCTGGTTAAATTAACTGCTAGGTATTTGAGACTTTTTGTTGCTATTGTAAATGGAATTTTTTTTCTTGATTTCCTCCTAAGCTTGCTCATTACTAGTGTATAGAAGTATTACTGATTTTTGTGTGTTGATCTTGTATTCTGCCGCTTTGCTGAACCCATTTATTTATTAGCTTGAATAGCTTTGTTGTAGATATTTTGGGATTTTCTAAATATAAGATCATGTAATCTGTAAATAGTGAGAGTTTTAGTTCCTCTTTTCCAGTTTGGATGTATTTTATTTATTTTTCTTGCCTAATTGCTCTAGCTAAAACTTCAAATATAAATGTTGAATAACAGTCTTGGCAGTGGGCAGCTTTGTCTTGTTCCTGTTCTTAGAGGGAAAGCTTTCAAACTCTCTCAATTGAGTACAATGTTGGCTGTAAGATTCATATATGCACATTATTCTGTAGAGGAACTATGCTTCTATAACTATTTTGAAGTATTTTTATAAAGAAAGGATACTGGATTTTGTCAAGCTGCTTTTCTGAATCAATCTAGATGATCATGTGTTTTTCCCCTTTGATTTGTTAATGTGATGCATTCCATTAATTGATTTTCTTATGTTGAACCACCCTTACATACCAGGAATAAAACTCCCTTAACTGTGGTGTGTAATTCTTTTAATATGCTATTGGATTTGATTTGCAAGTACTTTGTTGAGAATTTTTGCATCTATGTTCATGATAGTGATTGGTCTGTAATTTTCTTTTCTTGTAATATGTAGTTTTAACAAATCAACTTTATTGATACATATTAATAAAGCATAAATCTATCAAAGTGTACATTCATTAGTATTCAGTATAATCATAGTTGTGCATCCATAACTTCAATCATTTTTAGAGCATTTTCATTATTCCAATAATAATAAACAAAAAAACAAAGAAAAAAAAATCTCTCTATGCTTCTCCTGTCATACATAGCAACTATTCTGTTTCCTTCTTCCTAGTATATTTGTATTTATATTTTGTAAAAACCAACTTATATATGCAATATCACCCATATTCATGCTATACAAGAGGTTTCCCTATGTTATACAGTTCCAGGTTACATTTTTTAGGTTTATTTCTAGTAATATACTTGACCTTAGACTTTCCCTTTCAACCACTGTCATACCCATATAAAAGCTCTGCTAGTTATAAACACTATGATGTGCTTTCTCCATTTCTATTCATTTCCAAATTTAAAAACAAACTTTTTACCAGTTCTGGATGGATTAACCCTCAGGTTTTCATTCTCTACCTTCATTCTATTTTCTGGTGACCTATATTTTAATTGTAAACTCCATGAGTTTACACAATATATTTAGTTCATAATAGCACAATTGTACTGTATTTGTCCTTTTGTGTCTGGCTTGCTTCACTCAACATATTGTCTTCCAGGTTTTTCCATGTTGTTATATGCTTTATGACTTTATTTCCTCCTAGACCTGCATACTGTTTCATCGTGTATATAACCCACAGTTTTTTATCCACACATAGGTTGATTGAAACATGGGTCGTTTCCAACTTTTGGCAATCATAAATAATGCTGCTTTGAACATAGGTGTTCAGCTGTCTGTGTCGTGTCAGTTTTCTCAGTTCTCCTGGGTATATACCTAGTAATGCTATTGCAGGGTCACATGGGAAGTCTATATGCAAATTCCTTTGGAACTGCCACTCAGTCCTCCGAAGTGGCAGTACCATTCTACATTCTCATCAAAACTGAATAAGCATTCCTATTTCTTCACATCCTCTCCAACATTTACAATTTTCTGAATTTTTAATAATGGCCAATCTAATAAGTGTGAAATGATATCTCATTGTAGTTTTGATTTGCATTTCCCTAAACGCTAGTGATATTGAACCTGTTTATATGGTTTTGGTTTTTTTTTTACATTTGTATTTCTTCTTTGGGTAATTGTCTTTTCAAGTCTTTTGCTTATTTTTTAATCA
Source organism: Tolypeutes matacus (assembly GCA_026826555.1). NCBI lineage: Eukaryota > Metazoa > Chordata > Mammalia > Cingulata > Chlamyphoridae > Tolypeutes > Tolypeutes matacus. The sequence goes on from JAKSZT010054457.1 coordinate 2,575,222, forward strand.
GGTCATTTGACTTTTATTGTTGAGTTATATGATCTCTTCATATACCATGGATATTAAACTGTTAACAGATATTTGACTGCCAAATGTATTCTCCCATTTAGTTGGCTGCCTTCTCACTGATTTGATAAAGTCCTTTGAGGTGCAACAGTGTTTAATTTTAAGGAGGTCCCTTTATCTTTTTTCTTTTGGTGCCCATGTTTTGGGTGGTAAAGTTTAAGAAACTATCACCTACTACAAGATCTTGAAGATGATTTCCTTCATTTTCTTTTATGAGTTTTATGGTTGGCACTTTTATATTTAAGTCCTTGATCCATTTTACGTTAATTTTTGTATAAGGTATGAAATAGGGATCCTCTTTCTTTCTTTTGGATTGGCTATCCATTTCTTCCAGCACCATCTGTTGAATAGAATGTTCTGGTTGAGCTGGGAGGGTTAAGCCTTGTCAAAAATCACTTGACTGTAGAAGTGATGGTCTATTTCTGAGTTCTTGATTCAGTTTCATTGGTCAATGTGTCTGTCTTTATGCCATTACCATGCTGTATTTACCACTGAGGTAAGTAATGACTTGAATTCAGGAAGCAAGAGTTTTCCAATTTTATTCTTATTTTTAAGACATTTTTGCCTATTTGGGGTGCCTTACTCTTGCAAAAAAAAAATTAGATAATTATGTTTTCCATTTTGGCAAAAAAAAAAAAAAAAAAGCTATTGCAATTTTTATTGCGATTGCCTTGAATCAGTAAATCAGTTTGAGTAGAATTGACATCTTAATGATATTTAGTCTTCCAATCCATTAGCAAGTAATGCCCTTCCATTATTTATGTCTTCTTCAGTTTCTTTCAGCAATGTTTTGTAGTTTTGTGAATACAGGTCCTTTATGTCAGAGGTTAAGTTTATTCCTAAATATATGATTCATTTAGTCATTATTGTAAATTAATTTTTTTTCCTGATTTACTCCTCAGATTGCACATCAGTAGTGCATAGAAATGCTATTGACCTTTGCATATTAATTTTGTATCCCATCACTTTGCTGAACTCATCTATTAGTTCTAGTAGCACTTTTGTTGGATTTCAGGATTTTCTATATATAGGATCACATCATCAGCAAATAGTGAAGGTTTTACTTCTTCCTCTCCTATTTGAGTTCCTTTTATTCCTTTATATAGCCTAGTTGCTCTGGCTATAACTTCTAGCACAATATTGAATAACAATGATGACAATGAGCATCCTTGTCTTGTTCTTGATCTCACAGGGAAAGATTTCAGTCTTTCAGTATTGACTTCAATGTCACATATAGGTTTTTTATATATGTACTTTACCATATTGAGAAAGCTCCCATCTATTCCTATCTTTTGGAGTGTTTTTATCAAGAAAGGCTGCTGTATTGCCAAATGTTATTTATGCATCATTCGAGAGGATCATGTGATATTTCTTCCGCAACTTATCAGTGTGTTTTATTATGCTAATTGATTTTCTTGTGTTGAACCACACTTCCATATCTGTGATAAAATCCACTTGATCATGGTATATAATTCTTTTAATGTGCTTTACATTTCGACTTGCAAGTATTTTGTTGAGGACTTTTGCATCCTTATTCATTAGAGATATTGGTCTGTAATTTTCTTTTTTCATAGTATCTTTATCTGATTTTGTTATTAGGGTGATGTTGGCTTCATAGAATGAGTTTGGTAGCTTTCTTTACTGTTCAATTTTTTGGAAAAGCTTAAGCAAGATTAGTATTAGATCATCCGTGAATGATTGGTAAAATTCACCAGTGAAGACATCCTGTCCGGGTCTTTTCATCTTTGGGAGGTTTTTGATGACTCTTTTATGATTGGTTTGTTGAGGTCTTCTCTTTCCACTAGCATCAGGATAGGTATTTTGTATGTTTTCTAGGAATTTGTCCATCTTAGTTTTTTGGCATACAGTTGTTCATATTACCTTCTTATGATCTCTCTTGTTACTGAGGGGTCAGAGCTAATGTCCCCTCTCTCATTTCTGCTTTTAATATTTGCATCTTCTCTCCTTTTTTCTTTGTAGTATAGCTAAGGGTTGATCAATTTTGCTGATCTCAAAGAACCAACTTTTGATTTTGTTAATTCTCTCTACTGTTTTCTTGGTCTCGATTTCATTTATTTCTGCTCTGATCTTTATTATTTCTTTCCTTTGTTTTGATTTGGGATTAGTTTGCTATTCTATTTCTAGTTCCTCCAGGTGTGCAGTTAGATATTCAATTTCAACTCTTTTATCTTTTTTAATGCAAGCATTGAGGGCTATAAATTTCCCTCTCAGCACTGCCTTTGCAGTGTCCCATAGGTTTTGATATACTGTGTTCTCATTTTCATTCATCTCAAGATATTTGCTGAATTCTCTTGCAATTTCTTCTTTGACTCACTGATTATTTAATAGTGTGTTGTTTAATCTCCTTATATTTTTGAATTTTCCCTTTTTCTGTCCATTATTGATTTCCAGCTTCATTCCCTTATAATCAGAAAAATTGTTTTGTATAATTTCAAACTTTTTAAAACTATTGAGACTTATCTTGTGACCCAACATATATTCTATCTTGGAGAAGGATTCATGAGTACTTGAATAAGAATGTATATCCTGCTATTTTGGGGTGTAATGCTTTATAGATGCCTGTTAGGTATAGTTCATTTATCATATTTTTAAAGCTCTCTGTTTCTTTTTTTATTCTCTGTCCAGATATTCTATCCAATACTGGGAGTGGTGTACTGAATTATCCAACTATTATTGTACAGACTTCTATTTCTCCCTTCAGTTTTGCCATTGTATGCCTCATGTATCGTGGGGCACTCATGTTAGGTGCATAAATATTTAGTATGGGTATTTCTTCTTGGTGAATTGCCCCTTTTATTTGTATATAATAACTTTCTTAATCCCTTAAAAAAGTTTCACATTTAAAGTCTATTTTGTCTGATATTAATATCACTACTCCAGCTCTTTTTGGCTACTATTTACATGGAATATCTTTTTCTAATCTTTCCATTTTAACCTGGTTTTGTCCTTACTTCTGAGGTGAGTGTATTGTAGAAAACATATAGTTGTATGATTTTTAAATCCATTCTATCAGTCTATGCCTTTTGATTGAGTAGTTCAAGCCATTAACATTCAATGTTATTACTGTACAAGCATTGATTGCTTCATTCATTTTGTCTTTGGCTTTCTGTTGTCATATCGTTCTATTGTCTGTCTTTTTACCCGTTTATTTACCCTTTCTAATAATCTTCATTTCTACACTCTTCTCCATGTATCCTGACCTTGTTTTTTCCTTTCAGGTTGCAGCAATCTCTTTACTACTCTTGTATTTCCAGTCTTTTGGTAACATATTCTGACAGTTTTTGTTAGTCTGTGCAGACTTTAAACTGACTTTTTTTTTGAAGTACTGTTCTGTTGGATATAGAATTCTTCACTGGCAGATTTTCCCTTTCAGTACCTCAGTACTTTTTTCTTCCTTCCATGGTTTCTGATGGTTGGTCGACACTTAATCTTATTGAGATTCCCTTGTATGTTATGCTTAGCTTTTCTCTTGCTGCTTTCAGAATCCTTTTTTTATCTCTGATATTTGTCATTCTGTATAGATGTCTCAGGGTAGGTCTGTTCAGATTTATTCTGTTTAGGGTGTATTGTCCTTCTTAGATATTGATGGGTTGGAAAGTTTTAGGTAATTATTTCCAAAAATATTCTTTTTGCCCGTTTTCCGTTCTCTTCTCCTTCTGGGACACCATTAATGTGAATGTTTATGTGCTTAGCATTGTCATTCAATTCCCTAAGACTCTGTTCCACTTTTTCCATTTTCTTCTCTTTCTGTTCTCCTGTCCTTTCCAGTTCAGAAGTTGTCCTCAAAATCACTGATTCTGTCTTTGAGTAATTCAAATCTGTTCTTATGTGCCCTAATATATTTTTAATCTCATCCATTGAGTCTTTCATTCCCATAAGGCCTGTTACTTTTCTTTGCAGACATTGAAATTGTTCTTTATGCTCACCCAATGTATTCTTATTATCCTTTTTCTCATTAGTTATATTTTATTTCAATTCTTTGAATTGATTTTTAGGAGAGTTGTGTGATTTTCATTGATTAATTGTCTTAAATCCTGTATCTCTTCAGGGTATTTGGTTTGTTCTTTTGGCTGGGCCATCTCTTCCTGTTTCCTAGTATGGCTCATAAATTTTTGCTGATGTCTAGGCATCTGAATGTGTCAGTGAATTTACTCTGATGGCCAATTTCTCTCTCTTGCATATTGTTTTCCTTTTCTTTTTTTCTCAGCTCTTCTTTGATATTTGTTTCAACTTAGTCTGAGTTCCACAGAGGTATTTCTTTCAACCTCACCTTTCCTATGTTTTGGTGTGGACTGAGCTGAGATTCAAAGTGGTCTCTGCTGGCAAAATTCACTGAGGAAAAGCCTCCAAACTCTTCCTCCCTTTCTCTTGTATCAGCTGACAGGCAGGAAGTTGTCTGTCTCCCACTTAGTTGGCTGCAGCGATCCAGGGCTTTTACCTTGACTTAGTATCTTGGGGGTTGTGGACCCCCAAAGCAGACCCTTCATATAGCTTTTAGCTCTTTTTTATGTGAGAGAGTTGAGCCCTTATTGTATACTCCAATGCCATCTTCCCAGACCTCTCCTCTTCTTGTATTATCTTTATCTGGCTTTGGTATAAGAGTGAGGTTGACTTCATAAAATGTCTTGGACTACTTCCCTTCCTTTTCAATTTTTTGGAAGAGTTTAAACAGGATTGGTATTAAATCTTCTCAAAATGTTAAGTAAAATTCACCTTTGAGCCCATTTGGGCCTGGACCTTTCTATGTTGGGAGATTTTTGATGACTGATTCAATCATTTTGCTTGTGATTGGTTTGTTGAATTCCTGTATTTCTTATAAAGTCAATGTAGTTTGTTCTAGAAATGTGTCCATTTCATCTACATTGCCTATATTGTTGGTATACAGTTTCTCATAATATCCTCTTATGATCCATTTTATTTCTGTGGGCTCAATCCTGATATCTCCCATTCATTACTGATTAATTACACCTTCTCTCTTTTTTTTTCTTTGTTAGTCTTATTAAGGTTTTGTCAATTTTATAGATGTTCTCACAGAACTAGCTTTTCATTTTGTTGATTTTCTCTTGTTTTTTTTTTTTATTGTTGTTGTTTTGTTGTTACTGTTGTTCTCAATTTTATTAATTTCTGCTCTAATCTGTGTTATTTCTTTCTGCTTGCTTTGGGATTGGTTTGTTCTTTTCCTATTTTTCCAGTTGTTCAGTTAGATCTTTGATTTTAGCTCTTTCTTCCTTTTTAATATAGGCATTAAAGGCTGTAAATTTCCGTCTCAGCACTGCCTTCATTGTATCCCATAAGGAATGCTACAAACATATTATTTTGGAAAAGCAGAATTCATGTAGATTAGTAAATATTAAATGTGTTTATAACATCTACAAATATTGCATATTTGTAGATGTTATAAAATAACTAACCATCCGTTTATCCTCATTAGGACACTCAGGGAAATATTACGTAGCTATGTAACATAATGTTTATCCTGTTGCTTCTTCTGTCATTTGCCTAGTTTGATCTAATCTACTGTTTGTCTGTTGGATACAGTGTGAGCTTTACTGACATAATCAGCTTTTTGGTATAAATTAAACTGGTAATTGCATTTTCTGATCTGATATATCTATTACAAAGAATTGATATTTGTATTACATGTGGTTTAAATTCTAACCTTTATTTAATAGAAATCACATTCTTTTTTATGTGTATATCTGTGATTTCAAAATATGTGAAATTCTGGAGGTATGACTTTTTAAAAAATCTCAGTAATACATTCATTCTCAAAGAAGTTTTTATTAAACATATACTGTGATCATTCACATTTGTAGGCCCTGGGTCTTCAAAGGACACATTTTTGTAAGTAAATTAGTGGATTATCTTGGTACATGCTTATAAACAAATTTGAGAGCAAAATTATAAATGTGAAGATGATATCCTTAAAATTTCTCTGCATGGACATCTGGTTGACCCAGCTTAAAATGATCTAGAGTTCTGATTCCTCACAGAATAATTAAATAACTATCAAAAACTGGCAGAGCCATCTTACTCAAAGTGCTGCAAAGCAGTTAAAGGGTAGCAATAACTCTGAGTACTGAACCAAGAAAACACATCTTTAAAAATGGCAGGAGAAGCTCCCTTTGCTGGGTCTCACCAACACTATTCCCTGCACTGTGAGGAGCTAACCTGTGCTCCCAATTGTGTATCCCTGGTGCTGTTCCAGAAAGAACAGAGTGACTTCTAGGCACATACAGGTGTGCCTGTATATAGTACAAATCGAATGGGAGGAAGTCTGAAAGACTGAACCAGGGCACATATCTCTCGTTTGCATTCTCAAAACTTGCCTGCAAAATATGGCAAAAATAGTGTAAGAAACAATTAATTGAAAGCAGCCTGGAGCAAAGCATCACCAGTGTTAAGATATACCATGGAGCAATCAAGGTGGATGGTGAGTCCTATTTCATTGGGAGTAGAGGGAATATTCCAATTTTTGTAAAAGGGGAATTCCTAAGGTAACAACCAAGCAAAAGTCAAGGGAAAAACAGAGAGGGCCCTATACTTCACATTTGCCTTAGTCTGATTTTCTTGTGAGGAAGGCTAAACTCTCAAGAAGAGAACCAGCCAACACAGAGAAACTTTGCAAAACTGGGAAGGTGGTTTTTTGTGAAAAGTTGATTAACTCCCACAGTTAACACACTAAAATATTAAATTATGAAGTGTACAACAAAAGATTACAAGACTAATAATGAAACAAGAATGGATGGCCCATCCAAAGGACCGAAATAAATTTCAGAAAACACCAATGAATATCAGACTTTTGACCTACAGCAAAGACTTTTAAAATCACCTTCAATATGCTTATAGAAATAAAGGAAATAAGAGGCTGATATAAGAAAATAATGAATTAACAATAGGAAAATTTCAATGAATAGATAGAAATTTTAAAAAGAATCAAAAAAATAGACAGGATTTGAAGAACACAGTAACTGTAATAAAAAATTCCCTAGTGTGTTTCAAAAACAAATTAGATCTGGCAGAATAAAAAATCAATAAAGTAAAAAACAAGACAATTGAAATCATACATGCTGAGGTATAGACATAAGAAAGAATGAAGGAAGTGCTGGTTCAAATCCCCAGGGCATGTAACTGTGAATCTTGACATTCCATGGGTTAGAAGAGGGGGGTATCATGGGCCCTGGGGGGCTGGGGAGAAGGGAACAGTCAAGATCTAATGGGCTGTTTGGTGGTCATGGGGAAGGTTTTTCATTACCTTTCAGTAATGGACACAGGACATGGTAAATATCATCAAAATTATTAAACTGTATCATCTAAAAAAAAAAAGAAAGAATGAAGAGGATAACAAGACTATAAGAACCTGTGGGAAACTACCAAGTAAAACAATATATATATTAAGGAAGTCCCTGCAGGAGAAGACAGAAATAAAATGACAGTAGGAATATTCAAAGAAACAATGGTGGAAAACTTCCCAAATTCAATGAAAGATATGAATATAAACATCCAAGAATTCTAGTGAGCCTCAAACAGGAATAAACTCAAAGACAACCATCTTGTTTTAGTTTTCTAAAAGGTGCCAATGCAAAATGCCCTAAATGTTTTGACTTTCATAATGGAATATATTAGGGTAAACACTTATAGTGACAAGGCTGTGAAAATGTCCAAATCAAGGCATCATCACAGATTTTGTTTTACTAAAAGTTGACTTCTGGCAATCCTGGATTCCTGACATATGGCAAGGCAAAATGGCAGCCAGTCCTTGCCTTATCCTCCAGACTCACTTTCTCTCTGAGATCAGCTGTGAGCAATCAGGCATATTGCTTATATCTCCCCTCTGGGTTGTTCCACTAATTCCAGCCTCTGGCCTTTCTCTCAGCCTCTTGGGGTTTCTCTATTTTTCTGCAGCTGCAGGCAATCATGGAATCCTCTTTCACAGGACAGAGTAAATGGTGGCTCTCTTTTTCTGTCCTTTCCTTCATTTTAAAAAAAATTTATTCCCACTTCCCCCAGATGGTTCTCTCATCTGTCTGCTCATTGTTTGCTCACTTACTCCAGGAGCATGGGGATCTGAACCTGGGACCTCCCACATGGTAGGTGAGTGCCCAATGGCCTGAGCTACACCTGCTTCCCATGGGCTGTGGCATCTGCTGGCTTGTGGCATCTGCTTGTTTAGGCATCTGCTCATTGTTGCTGCAAGGCAGGTGCAGCATCTAGCTTGTAGCAGTGGATATGGTGTCTAGCTCATTGCAGCAGGTGCAGAGCCTAGCTCATTGTGGCAAGTGTGGCATCTGCTCTTCTATACGAGGCACTGGGACCTGAACCCTGGACCTCCCATGTGGTAGGCAGGCACCCAACTGGTTGAGCCACATCTGCTTCCCACCTTCATTTATACAGGACTCCAGTAAATGGACTAGGACCCACCACGGGTCCCACAATCTAATCAAAGGCCTTTAACTGAAGTGATCTAATCAAAAGTGATGTAATGAAAAGGTCCCTTAAATGAGTCTAACCAAAAGGTCCTTGACTCAATAGGCTTCCATGCACAGGAATGGGTTAGCTTAAAAACATAATTTTCAGGGGTCTAAAAAAGACTCAAACCAGTACACACCTCTATATACATATTAGCCAAACTGTTGAATGACAAGGAGTAAGTTCTGAAAGCTGCAACAGAAAAACAACAGATTATATACAAGGGAATCCCAATTAGATTAAATGCCAATTTTTCATTAGAAACCATGGAGGCAAGAAAGCATTGGAACAAAATACTTAAACAGCTGAAATAAAAATTGCCAATCATAAATTTTATATCCTGTGAGACTAATTTTTAAAAATGAAAGAGAGATTAAGACATTGCAAAATAAACAAAAGCTGAGGAAATTTGATACCACTATGCATGTTCTATTAAAAATGCTAAAGAGAGGTCTTCAGACTGAAAAGAATGGACACTAGACAACAGATTGAAGCAACATAAAGAAATAAAGATCTTTTGTAAAGGTAACCACATGGGTACCTATAAATGCCATTAATATTGTATTGTAATTTTGGTATGTAACTCCATTTTTTTGCTTTTTACAGGCTTTAAAATGCAAATGCATAAAAAGTGATGATAAATCTATGGTTTTGGACATACAATTTATATAGATATAATGTATAACAATTACAACAAAAAAGTGGGGAAAAGGGTTATAGGAACATTGTATGTGTGTGTTATGGGTGTCAAATAAAACATGATTATTATAGATTTAGCAAGTTAAATTAAAGTCACATTTTAGCCACAGGAGATCTGAAATGTATATACAAAGAGAAATGAGAATGGACACAAAATAGTATGCTAAAACAATCAAAGAAATATGAAAGTAGGTATTAATGGAAGAATTGAGGACAAAAAATAAATAAGATATAGAAAGACCAAATCCCAAAATGGCAGAAGAAAATCCTGCATTATAAAAAGATATTTCAAATGTAAATAGATTAAACTTTCCAGTTAAATGGCTGAGACTGGAGAATGCATAATAAAGCTTGACCCAACTACATACTATTTACAAGCAACTCAAATTCAAAGCATAAGTAGGTTGAAAGTGAAAGGATGGAAAAAATATTCTATGCAAGGAAGAGTTATATACTTATACGTATAAAGGGGTAATTTCAACAGGAAAACATAAAAGTTATAAATATATATGCACTTAATAGTACAGCTCCAAAATATATGAAGCAAATATAAACAGATTTGAAGGTAGAAATAGATGTTTATAGCTTAATAATAGAAGACATCAGTACACCTCTTCCAATAATGGATAGAACAGCTAGACAGTAGATCAATAAGGACAGACTACTTGAACAATACTATAAGTTAAATAGACCTAATAGATATTTATACAACAATTTTTCCATCAGAAGCAGAATACACATTCTTCTCTAGTGCACATGGGTCATCCTCCAGAATAGACCATATGCTGGGTCACAAATAAATTCTCAATAAATTAAAAAATATTGAAATCATACAATGTATCTTCTCTAACCACAAAAGAATGAAGCTAAAAATCATTACAAAGGGAGAACTGAAGAATTCATAAATATATGGAAATTAAACAACACATTGTTAAACAACAAATGTGTCAAAAAATAAATCACAAGGGAAATTAGGAAATATCTCTAGGCAAATAAAACAAAAACACAACACACCAAGACTTATCAGTTGCAACAAACACAGTATTGAAAGAAAATTTAATAGCTCTTAATGTTTGTATTTTAAAAAAATAAGACTGATCTCAAATCATTGATCTAACATCACAACTGAGGGAACTGTAAACAGAAGAGCAAACTAAAACCAGATCAAGCCGAATAAAGAAAATAAGAAACATTAAAGCAGAGAAAAATGAAACAAGGAATAAAAAAAAAAACAATAGAAAGTTATAAGAAAATTAAAAAAGATTTCTTTGAAAAGATTAATAAAATTGAGAAACCTTTAGTTAGCTTGACAAAGAAAAAAAGAGATAGTATGCAAAGAACTAAAATCAGAAATGAAAGTGGGAACATTACAACCAACCACACAGAAATTTAAAGTACTATAAGAGAATTCTACAAAATCCATCTGCCCCATGGGTCTAAGCCCCCTATCAATTAGAGATGGAGAGGGCCTCACCATCCCCAAATCCTCAGGATTGAGGAATGAATGATGGACTAGAGTAGAATTACTGGTATATTCCTATAGACTTATTGTGATTCTAGCAATGGAAGAACTTTCATCTTTGATATTGTAGCAGTTTGATATTGTTTATGAACTCCAAAAATAAATATTGGATTATGTTGGTGAACTGGTCTTTTCCTCATATTAGATTATATTGGATTCAGAGGTTTCACTTTTACTTGATTAAATAATGATTAAGGCTTTGATTGGGCCACATCAGTAGGACGTTGAGTCCTTTGGTGGGCAGACACTCACAGAAAAACCATACCACAGAGACAGGAGGTTGGCATTTTGAGCTGAAGCCTGGGAAGTAAACACGTGGGAGAGAGCAGAGCAGCTGAGCCCAGAGAAAAATGAGCCCTGGGAAGAGAGAAATCTAGGAAGCCTGAACCCTTGCAGACATAGGCATACATCTTGCTCCAACATGTGGCAACAGACTTTGGTGAGTGAAGTAACTTATGCTTTATGGCCTGGTGACTGTAACCTTCTACCCCAAATAAATACCTTTTATAAAAGCCAACAGATTTCTGGTATTTTGCATCAACAACCCTTTGGCTGACTAATACAGATGTGGAGGCAATGGCTACTGGAGGTTCTAAGGGGAGGGAGAGGGAAAATACGTGTAATATGGGGCCATTTTGGGGACTTGGGAATCATCCTGAATGACACTGCAATGACAGATACAGGCTATTATATATCTTGCCATAACTTACAAAATTGTGTTAGAGAGAGTGTAAACTACAATGTAAACTATAACCCATGCTTAATGGCAATGTTCCAAACTGTGTTCATCAATTGTAGCAAATGTACCACATTAATGAAGGATGTTGTTAATGGGAAAATATGGGAGGGTGTGATGGTTAGGCTAATGTGTCAACTCGGCCAAGTAGTTGTGTCCAGGTGTTTGTTCCAGCAAGCACTGGGCTAATCGTAATACAAGAGCATTTATGGACTTCAATCACCAGTGAGTTTACTGCGTGGATGGCTGATTACATCTGCATCAATCAGGGAGATTACATTATCAATGGGTGGTGCTTTTATGCAATCAGTTGAATGACTTAAAAGTGGAAGTGATTTCAACATTCAGAGAGAATTTCCCAGCTCGTCATTTGACAGGCAACTTCTCCCAGAGACTCATCAACGACCTTTCATCTGGCTTTCATCGGAGCCCCTGGTTTGCAGCTTGCCTGAGGAACCTGGACTTGTGCGTCCCCACGGTCGCGTGAGAGACTCTTTTAGAGTTCCATATTATTCACAGATATCTCCTGCTGATTCTGTTTTTCGAGAGAACCCTGACTAATAAAGAGGGGTAGGGAGCAGGGCATATGGGAATCCCCTAAATTTTTTTTAACATTTATGTAATCTAAGTATCTTTAAAAAGATAAAAAAGTATATTGAAAACAAAAACAAAGAAAACCCTGTGTGCTAACAAATTAGACCACCTGGATGAAATGGACAATTTTCTAGGAACATGCAAACTGCTTACACTGATTTAAGAAAAAATATAATATATTAACAGACCAAAAACAAATAAAGAGATTGAATCTGTCATTAAAAAAAAAAAAAAAAAAAAAAAAAAAAAAACTTCCAAAAAGAAAAGTACAGGGGCAGCTGGTTTTACTGGTGGATTTTATAAAACATCCTAAAAATAATTAATGCTAATCCTGCTCAAATGCTTCCAAAAAATTGAAGAGATGGGAAAATTTCCTATCTCATTCTATGAGGCCAAATCACCATAATATCAAAGCCAGATAAAGATACCACAAGAAAGAAAATTATCGATCAATATCCCTTATGAATGTGGATGCAGGAATCCTCAAGAAAATATCATAAATACTATAAAATTGACTCCAACAGCACATCAAGTGATAGTTACCCCAGTTATGCAAGGATGGTTTAATGTAAGAAAATCAATTAATGTATCACATTAATAGAATGAAAGATAAATCACATGATCATCTAAATTGACTCAGAAAAGACATTTAACAAAATCCAGCACCTCTTTTAGATAAAAATATATAGAAAACTATGCACAGAAATAAATTTCTTCAACATGATAAAGAACATATATGAAAAAACCCCAGCAAATATCATATTTTGTGGTGGAAAACTGAAACCTATTTCCTTGAGATGAGGAACAGATCAAGAATGCCCTCTATTTCTACTTTTATTCAACACTGTACTAGAATTCTAGCCAGAGCAATTATTAAAGAAAAAGAAAGAAAAACTATGCAAATTGGAAAGATAGAAGTAAAACTTTCCCTACTTGCACATGACAAGACCCCATATAAAGAAAATCCTTAAAAATCAATAGCAAATCTACTAGCACTTATAAACAAATTTTCTAAAGAGTTCAGGTACAAGATCAACATGCAAAATTGATAGTGTTTTATATATTATTAATGAAAAATTGAAATGGAATCAGGAAAAAAAAATTCATTTACAGTAGTAACTAAAAGAACCAAATGCCTAGAGATAAATTTATCCAAGAATTTAAAGGACATGTAATTGGAACATACAGAACTAAAAAAAAAAAATCAAAGAAGACCTAAACAAATTGAAGGATATTCTGTGCTTATGGATTGGTAGACTAAATATTTGTTAAGATGTCAATTCTACCTATTTGTATATTCAATCTCCTTCTTTTCAGAAAAGGGGAATCCAGATAGCAAGTTCATATAGAAAGATAAGGGACCCCAAATAGTCAAAACTATCTCGAAAGATGAGAATGAAGTTGGAGGATTCACACTTCCAGATTTTAACAGTTATTAAGAAGCTACCTTAAGCGTAACAGTATGGTACTGGTACAAGGACAGACATAGAGAATAATAGTATCAAATTCAGAGTTCATAAATAAACCTTCACATCAATGGCCAGTTAATTTTTTTTAGCTTGTATTACTATTTTTTTTTTCTGCCACACAGCAAATTACCACAAACATAATGGCATTAAACAACACCCATTTATTACCCTGCAGTTTCTATAGGTCAGAAGTCCAGGAAAGCTTAGCTGGCTCCTATGCCTAGGTTTTTACCAGGCAGAAATCAAGGTGTCCCCAGGCTGGTTTTTCCTGGAGGTTTTAGGGAGAGTCCACTTCTAAACTCAATCGGTAGGTTAACAAAATGTGTTTCTTTCTTAAGCTTTCCTCATCTGCCTCCATCACCAAGGTAGCAAATAGCAATGGCCAGTTAATTTTTGACAAGAGTACCAATTCCATTCAAAGGGGGAACAATAGTCTTTTTAACAAATGATGCTGGGAGGACTGGATATCCACATGTAAAATAATGAGGTGGATCTTTATTTCATTCCCTATATCAAAATTAAATCAATATGGATCAAAGACCTAAATGTAAGTACCAAAACTATAAAGCACCTGGAAGGAAAAATATGGAGACATTTTCAGGACCTCATGTTAGGCAATGGCTCTTAAACTTTACACCAAAAGCATGATCAACAAAAGAAAATAAATAGATAAATGGTACTTCATCAAAATTATTTTTAAAAATGTGCATCAAAGGTATTTATTATGAAAGTAAAATGTGTACCTAGGGAATGGGGAAAATAATTGGAAACCACATAAAATAATGTTTTAATATCCAGAAAATATAAAGAAATCCTACAACTCAACAACAGAAAGACAAACAACCCAATTAGAAATGGATAAAAGTATTGAATAGACATTTCTTCAAAAAAGATACACAAATGACCAAAAGGCACAAGAAAATATGCTCAACATCACTAGCTACTAGGGAAATGCAAATCAAACCACAGTGAGATATCATTTCACACCCAACAGAATGGCTACTCTTAAAAAGCGACAAAATAGCATGTTGGAAAGGATGCGGCGATATAGGCACACTCATTCCTTATTGGTGGGAATATTGGTGCAGTAGCTGTGGAAACAGTTTGAGGATTCCTCAGAAAACTAAGTACAGAATTCCCATTTGACCTGGCAACCCCACTTGTAGGTATATAAAAGAATTTGAAAAGAGGGACTTGAAAAGATATTTATACGTTTCTAGCAGTATTTTTCACCTTTGCCAAAGATGGATGCAACACAAGTGTCCATCAGCAGATGAAAGTAAAAACAAAATGTTATGTATATACACAATCGAATATTATTCAGCTATTAAAAAAAAAAAAAAACACAACAAAGCTCTGATGTATACAACAGTGTGGATGAACCTTGAAGATATAATGTTGAATGAAATAAGCAAAACACAATAGGACAAATATTGTCTGATATCACTGATCTGAAATAATCAGAACAAGCAAATTCATAGTCAGAAACTAAAATACAGGTTAAGTACCTGAGTGAAGGTAGGGAATGAAGAGTTAGTGCGTAATTGGTACAGTTTCTGTTTGGGGTGCTGAAAAAGTTTGGTAATGGATGGTGGAGATGGTAGCACAACATTATGAATGTAATTTACACCACTGATTTATGTATTTGAACATGGGTCTTAAAGGAGTATCTGTGTTGTATATGTGTTTCTACAGTAAATTTTTAACAAACCTAGACTACCTACGGAGTAAACCCTAATGTAAAATATAGACTAATAAAAAATGGCATAATTATAATAATATTGTAGCATCAATTGTAACAAAGGTACCACATTAGTGCAAAGTGTTAATAATAGGGAAAAATTAATTTAAAAATAAGAAAATAATGAGATATCAGGAAAAAAATGACACCCCATATATTTTGATTTAGACTGCTGAGGCAAGAGTGGTTTGATAATGTCTTTTGATGAAATAATAAAACTAGATGTCTTCTGATCCAATTACAGTATTATTTAAAAGGACCCTTGCTAACATTATTTTTAAAATACATTATTTACTATAGATAGCAATAAAAATTATCATTTTACCTCAGTATACATAGATTTGAATTTTGAATTAAAATTTTGAAGTATTATGATGCAGTCAAGCCAGACTTCTAAAATTATCACTGACAGAAACTGATATTAAGAAGGAAAAAAGAGTAGACAATTTAAAAAGTGAACAAAGAAAACATGTTGAAGCAGTCAGACAAAGAAGGTTTCAAACCTCAGGTTCTAATCTTGTTGAAAGTAATACTCAGTAAAAGAAAAAAATTTGTACAGTTTTAAAAATCACTATTTGGCTCCATAAATATTCCAGATATCTCTCCTCCATGTAAATAGTGCGAAGACAGGTAAGAAAAATACTGAGAATTCTTTCTATTAATCCCAACACACATATATTGATGCACACACCACCTGCAGAGATGGATGAAGATGAGATTTAAGTGCCCTTGGAAGAAAAAGCCAGCATTCTTGTCACTTACATACCCCACCCAAGAGTGGTACTATGTTCTAGACCTCATCTACATGGTGGTTCTATGCTAAAAAGATGTAGATATTTTTATAGGTAATTTTCTTCAGCAGTATTGAAGACTGAAAACAAAAGTATAAAAAATGATCCTTTAGCAAAGCACATCACGGTGCAATCCCAGGTAAAATTCGTTCTTCAAAGAGAATGGCATAGAGTTTTATAAAAGAAACACATCAAAAAATTATAGTGACTGAGTTTGCCATGGGGTTATGGTGGAAGGTGGGAGGCATTGTGAAGAAGTAGGGATTTAGGTATGATGGAAATGTTCTACATTTTGATTGTTGTGATGTTTACACGGCTGCCTACATTTGCCCAAATCCGTAGAAGTGAACCTTTAATTTGAGGAAAATTATGTTTAAAAAATTGTATCTCCATTAAGTTGATTGAAATTAAACTAATCACAATGGAGATGTAAATGTAAAAGGATTGGTGAATGAAACATTGCGGTCCAGACACTCTTAATGGCCTCCCCAAAACAAAAGATGTGAGGAAGGAGATTGTAAGCTGAGACTTAAATTGCAATTGTGAGGGCTGTGCAGTAGTGGGGCAATATCAGTGCCACAATTAGGAGACAAAGTTTTTGGCCACAGAAAATTGCGGAGTAGAATCAGAGTCTCACAAACTAAACCACAGCTCTTCAAAGAAGACTGAAAAGGCTCAGGTGGTTGCAAGAAAGTTAAGGAGATAAAAGATATGAGCGACCAGAGGAGATATGTAAGGATAGAATGAGAAATTCTAACATATATGTTTAATCAAATATCCAAAAGTGGAGCATGAAGATGTTGAAGATATAATATTTGAAGGAATAATGATTGAGAGTTTTCCTGAAGAAAATAAAGAGACATATCTAAGGCACAGTTTAAGCTATACATGATGAATACAAAGATACACAGATCTTGGCCTGAGTCCATGTGGGCGCTGGCGCGGCAGGGCGCTGCGCCGGGTCGCAATGGCGGAGCTATGGCAGCTCCGTGTGCAGGAGGCGGTGGACACCATGGTGAAGAGCCTGGAGAGGGAGAACATCCGGAAGATGCAGGGAATCATGTTCCGGTGCAGCGCCAGCTGTTGTGAGGACAGACAGGCGTCCATGCAGCAGGTACATCAGTGCATTGAGCGCTGCCATGCGCCTCTGGCTCAAGCCCAGGCCCTGGTGAGCAGCGAGGTGGAGAAGTTCCAGGACCGCCTGGCCCGGTGCACCATGCATTGCAATGACAAAGCCAAAGACTCGATAGATGCAGGGAGTAAGGAACTTCAGGTGAAGCGGCAGCTAGAGAGCTGTGTGACCAAGTGTGTAGATGACCACATGCACCTCATCCCCTCCATGACCAAGAAGATGAAGGAGTCTCATCCTTGGCGAAATAAGCATCTTTGCCAGTGCCATCAGGGATGAGGGCAGGAATTTTAAAAAGAGGACTGGGAATTTTGGTCTTTTAAGTAAAGTTTATGAATGAAGAAAATGAGGACAGATGGCAGCAAGGTTAAGGAATATGGTAACTGCCTGTGGACGCTGGTTCCTTTATATATTTCAGTCCATAAAAAGTGAAATGGAAAAACTGGTGCTAAAATTTGGGTCAGAGATAGCACAGGAGAGTTTTTTAAAGCCTAAATTTCATGTGTCAAGTGCTTGTCTTGGCAGTGGGACACTCCCTTGCTGTATCAAGCCAGAGCCCTCCAGCATACCAGATTCTCCATGATACAGAGGTACTAACAGGCTGGCAGTATCCTCTAACTTGCACATTTGAGAAGGGGTATTTCTTATTTGTTACCAACCTCCAGTTTACCAGAAGTATCATCACAACATTTTCCATAAGGTGTAAAACAAAATCCATGAGGTCACTAATTTAGAAGGGTAAAAAAGGTTTCTGGGTCTTTGACTTACTCGATTTTGTTTTATGTACAAGGGCCTGAAATTGGTTCAGATGTGGAGTTGTGAGAAAGGGTGCTTTGAATGAGAACTTTGAAGGGCTTCTTGTAGACACTCTTACCTGACCATCAAGACATAGTTGTTTTTCTTGAAATTCCCACATATTACATCTTTCAGCCTGGGAGTCCATGCAAAAACATGAGAAGTGAAGTCATGCCAGGTGTGAGAAGCAGAGATTCTCTCTCTGTCATTCTGTCATGATGGCCCCTGAAAGCGAAAGGACAATCTTGCAGTGACCTTGTCCCATTGAAGGGAAAGGGTGTTTTGATAGTGTTATATACCAATATCTGGGAATAAACAGTGAAAGAGGAACTGTTAGCTGTTTAAGAGTTGTCAATTACTGGATTTGGAGAGACCTGGTTTTTCATAGAACAGATGTAGTGAAAGCCTAAACCCAACATTGCCTGCTTAGCCCCCTAAAATAACAGAGGCTTCTTGAGACAATCCCCTGGCAACAGTAAAGTCGAAGGAGAAAAAGTAAGCAACTCAGGGGCTTGGGTGTGCTGTGACTCTCTTTAGGGCAAAGAAGGGGAAGCCCCCATTACCAAATACCACATTAAGCCTGGGGCCTCTACACATGTCATGTTCCTGCCCCAGCTTTGGGACCTTATTTTGATAAGGACCTTGTCTTTCCACCAACTTACTGCTTGAAGTGATAGTAATACCCTGTCTGTTTGCTGTTTCAAGACTGATATATTTTCCTAGTGGTTTGGTTTAAAAAATAAACAAGGTTTAATATTTAAAAAAAAAAAAAAAAGATACACAGATCTTAAAGCATTATAGGAATTCTCAGAAACACCAATGTCAAGGAAGATATTTTAAAAGTAGTCAGAGATATGTAGAATCATCTACATAGGAACAACAGAGTCATGACAGATTTCTCAGCAACTAAAGGCTGAAGACAGTGGAATAATGTATTTAATAAGATAAGAGAACATTATTGTGAGTCAAGATTTGTGTATCCAGCAGAAGTTCTTTTTAAGAAAAAAAGGCAGATAAAAAAACCCAGAAATACACAAAAACTGAGTTTACAATCAACAAGCCTAAACTAAAGAATCTCTAAAGGGGGTTCATGATAAGTAAAAAGTACTCATGGAACTTATGAGGTTACTCTTAGATGCAAGAGAGAATGGCAAACAGAGACTTGTAAAAATAAAAGTAAATTAAAGTGTCCTTCTGAATTTTTAAAAAGTGTCATTTGTGGTATTAAAGAGGACAAGATTAAAATACTGGAAAACGATTTAAGTTAGGATGGGTCTGATTAGAGTTTAAGTTTTCTGAAGCCCTTATATGGTTTGTAGGGAGACTTAGATATTAAATTTAGACTCTCTAAAGGAAATTATGCTTGGTAGAATTTTAAGTATAACCAATGAAAGAATATAGAGTATACAATTTATACACCAGTAAAGGGGTAAATTAAATAAGAAAATAAAGCAAAACCAATAAAAACTAAATATTTTTGGAGACAAGGGAGGAGAAAATTATATAGGATAAATAAAATCCTAATTTTAAGTTGGTAAACTTAATGCCATGTGCATCAGCAATCATCACAAATGCACATAGATTAATATAGTATTTAAAGAGTTGCTTCGAATCTGCATTTTCTGTCCCTGTCTTGCATCCCAAATCTGTGTTTTACTCACAGGTTCCATTCTGCCTGCTGGTACACTGCCTCAGGGGAACGATGGCCTCAGAGTTCACAGCCATTGCTGCCACCAACAAAACTGAAGAAGATGCTCCTGCTCCTTCTACCTCTGAAGATAAAGTGAACAGTCTGGATGTGGATAGTGAAGCTAAGAAACGACTGGGTTTAGGACAGAAACATCTGGTGATCGCTGATCTTCCAGCAGCTGTCAGTGCATTCCAAGATGCAGCTAGTCTCTTAGGTAAGAAGTATGGAGAGACAGCTAATGAGTGTGGAGAAGCCTGCTTTTTCTGTGGAAAATTGCTTCTGTAGTTGGCAAGAATGAAAAATGATGTGTTGGGAAATGCCCTGGAAGGTGTGCATATGGAAGAGGAGAAAGTAGAAAAAACCAAAGATGAATCTCTGGTAGAAAATAATGATAACATAAATAAGGAAGCAAGGGAAGAATTGAGATAACTGGTTTATGTTGCCATGGGAGAAAAAGAAGAAGCCCCCCAAAACAGAAGGCAAAGCCTGAAATTAATAAAGAACAGGAGATTGAAATGTGGAAGGGTGGAAAAGAAGAACCTGCAGAGGAGCTACAGAAAAAAGTTCAATTAACCACAGATCAGTTAACTGAAACCACCAAAGGGGCAAAAATAGCAGCATTACCAGAAGGACTGAATGAAGCTGATGTCACTTCTGGGAAGCAAGAACAGGAAGCACCAGATACTGAGGAAGGAAAATAAGTATCTGGAACAGATGTATAGGAACAAGAGAGCAGAGTAAAAGGTCAGGAGAAGCAGGGAAAGGTATTTGTGAGCATAGAGAAGAGGCCAAAAGAAGCTTCAGAAGAGCAGCCCGTTGTGACTCTAGAAGAGCAGGACACTGCAGTGGAGGTAGAAGCAGAGCCTGTAGACCCAACATTCAAGTTAGTGGAGAAGGTGGGGAGGAACCAAATGAGCACATAGCTACCTCTGAAAAAGAACCATGAAAGGCTGTTCTTGAGGGACAGCTGATAGGACAAGAAGTACCACCTGCTGAAGAGTCACCAGAGGTGACAATGGAGGCTGCAGAGTCCTTGACAAAGAGCAGAGTCCTCCCTTAGGATGGTGCAGTCCATGGACTGTCAGCTTCAGGAGACCAGACTCCTACTGAACCACAGACTTCTGCAGAAGGACTGACAGAAACAAAAAATGGCTCTAAAGTAGAGGAGAAAGTCTGAGCAGAGCTGGTTCCAAGTCAGGAGACCAAGCTGTCTGTCGAAGAAACTCAGGCAGCTGGAGATGGGGTTGAGACCAAGATAGCCCAGGAGGACTATCTTGAGAAATCAGCTGAAGACAAATTTGAGATGGCTGCAAATCAAGAGACACAAGAGAAAAAAGAAAAGATGAAAGAGGGTGAAGAAACCGAAGGCTCAGAAGAGGAGGATTAAGAAAATGACAAGGCTGAAGAAACACCAAATAATTCAGTTTTTGAAAATAAGTCTCTTCAAGAAAATGAAGAGAAGGAGATTGGGAACATAGATCTTGCCTAGGATATGCTGGATTTAGCAAAGATCATTTTTAAAATGCAATAAACAAAAGGAGCTCAGCTTTATGCTGCAGAGGCACATCCTAAACTTGGAGAAGTTAGTGTTAAACCTGAGAATTATGTCCAAGCTGTGGAGGAGTTTCAGGCTTGCTTAAGTACCTAGAAGCCCAAGACTGTCTCTTTGCAGAGAACCATTACTAGCTTGGCTTAGCCTATGGGTACAACTCTCAGTATGATGAGGCAGTGGCACAGTTCAGCAAATCTATTGAAGTCATTGAGAAGAGAATGGCTGTACTAAATGAGCAGATGAAGGAGGCTGAAGGATCACCAACTGAATATGAGAAAGAAATTGAGGAGCTGAAGGAACTGCTACCTGAAATTAGAGAGAAGATAGAAGATGCAAAGGAGTCCCAGCATAGTGGGAATGTAGTAAAACTGGCTCTGAAAGCTTCTCTAGTGGCAAGCTCTACTTCAGGTTTCACCTCTAGTGGAGGAAGCTCTTCAATCTCTATGATTGCCCATAGAAAGCCAACAAATGGTGCTTCCTCGTCAAACTGTGTGACTGATATTTCCCACCTTGCCAGAAAGAAGAGGAAACTGGAGGAAGAGAGCTCCCCGAGAGATGATGCAAAGAAAGACAAATGAGCCAGAGCTGAATGGAGGCAGTGAGGATGCTGTCCCCAGTGGAAATGAAATTTTGGAAAACATGGAGGAGGAGGCTGAGAATCAGGCAGAAAGCTAGGCAGCAGTGGAGCAGACAGTGAAGGCTGGAGCTACAGTTGAAAGCACTGCATGTTAAGTGAGGGAGCAAAGCCTTCCTTCTGAGGGAAAATGTTTTTGTATACAATGTATTTTATCACTTTTGGGTATTCTTTTTTATAACTTCAATAAAGGTTGTAAGCTAAGTTTGAGGCTTTGATGTTTTTTTCCTGAATATTGACTAAATCTGTGCCTTGGAGCACTGCAGGTTTTATGAGTTGCTCAGAGGAAGAGGCAGTATCCTTCCCACCTCCCACCAGGTACATGGACTACAGAGACACTCCCTGGAGCCATTTAGAACCCCCTGCCTATCCAGGTACAGGGACCCAAGTCCACAGAGACCCAGGACAGAACACTAGCCACTGAGGAGTGCTGCATAAGAAAGGACCTCTGGTGGGGGAAAGGGAAGAGATACCACCAGCTGCAGCTGGCAAGGGCTGCACTTACTCCATCTAGTTTCTGCTGGGTGGTTCACCTAAATGCAAAATGGAATTTGCTGAAGTGACCCGCCTTCATGGATTGACCCCATCTGACTACCCAGGGCAGGATACAGGGAAGATACCAGAGGCATAATAGTCTCACAGAGAAGGAGATAAAAGGGGTGAGGTTAAACAGAACTTCTGTAAGACCAGAGGGTCCCAGATAAACAGAGACAGAAAGTTTGTTAACAAAAGACTAGCCCTATAAGAATTACTAAAGGGAGTTCTGCAGGTTGAAAGGAAAAGACAGGAAAGAGTGGCTTGGATTAAGTGTGAAGAAATGAAGATATTTAGTAATGGTAACTAAAAGGGTAAATGCAAAACCCAGTAGTATAGTATTCTTAATATACAACTCCACTTTTTAATTCCTGTAAGAGTCAGAATACAATTGAAGAAGCAAAAGGCATATGTCTTGAAAATGGACATACATGGAATATTGTAATATTATTCAGCCATAAAAAGGAATGAAGTCTTGATACATGCATGTGACAACATGGAAGAATCTTGAGGACATTATGCTGAGTGATATAAGCCAGACACAGAAAGGACAAATAGTGTATGATCTCACTGATATGAACTAGTTATAATAAGCAAACTCATAGATTCAGAATGTAGACTATAGGTTACAAGGGTATAGATTGCAGTAGTGAATGAGGTATTGATGCTTTATTTGCACAGAATTTCTATTTAGATTGATTGTAAAGGTTCTGAAATGGATGGTGGTAGTGATAGCACATTGTTGTGAGTGTAACTAACATCACTGAATTATATATATAGGAGAATGTGGTAAAGGGGGGGAAACTTAGATCATATATATTACTAGAATAAAAATGCAATAATAAAATATAGGAATGTATAATACAGTGAACCTTATTGTAGATGATAGACTATAGTAAATAGTAAAAATATACGAATGTTCTTTCATGAATTATAACAAATGTACAACAATAATACAAGATTTTAACAAAAGGGTGGTATATGGGGAAAAATACACCTAATGTAAACTATGGTTGGTAGTCCCATTCTAGTAATCTTTCATCAATTGTAACAAAGATAACTATTGTTAAAAAATTATAAAATTACCAAAAAGTGCTATCACCAATTGTAACAAATGTCCCACATCAATGCAAGATGTTGGTGGTGGGGTGATGTATAGGTATTCTGTGTTTTATGCATGATTTTTCTGTAAACCCACAACTTCTCTAATAAAAACATTTAAAAACTACATTAGAAAAAAAAAGTGGTTGTCAAATTGAGTTTTAAAAATAAATGTATAAGTTTTTAAGGAGACAAATCTAAAATATAAATACTTGGGAATGTCTAAATAAAGGGATTTTAAAATACCAGGTAAATGCAATCCAAAAGAAAATTTGCATAGCTTTAAGAATATCAAACAAAATATAACTTAGGACAAATAGATTATTAGGAATACAAGGTCATTTTCTAATAATAAAAGCCTCAATTCACCAGGAATATCTCTCTTTAATACACCTTATAAAACTACAGGGAGAAATTGAAAAATCTACTCTCACAAAGAAGAAATTAAAAACAATCCTTGCAATTATACCTATCTTGTGTGGAAAAAAGCTTATAAATGTATAGGTAACTTTAAAAATGCAATTAGCAGAGATGAATCTTGGAGACTTTTTATTCTAATATTTCTTTGTATCTATCTAATTATCACTGAAAAAATCAGGGATTACATATTATGACTAAGTATATGTGAAATATTCAAAAGTTGACCATGTACCAGGAAATAATGATTTTTTTCGAAACTGGTAACATGTACACCATGTTCTATGAAAACAATGAAATAGATTTTAATTCAATAAGATAAGATTATTAAAAAGAATTCTCAAACATTTGGAATACTAAAACACACTTTAAAGAAATAACTTATAGAAGATTGTGGAAGATGGAGATGAACTAACAGGCAGAACCGAATGCTCTTACAAAACAATGGAAAAAGAGCCAAAAGCTGTCTGAGGGACCTGCTTTGGGGGTCAGCAGACCAGGACAGTGTTACCCAACTCCCAGGAGGGTGAAAGAGAGGAAGAAGCCCAAATGAAAAATGTGAGTTACCAAGACTGCATGGTGACTGGTAAGGGTTCCCCTCCCCCACCCCCAAGATATTAGGCTGGGGTAAAACACCTGGCTTACTGCAGCCTACTGAGAGTGGAACAGACATCTTCCTCCCTGTTAGCAGTTTTAAAGGAAAAGGGAGGAGAGGTTGGGTGCTTTTATTCAGTGAATTTGTCCAGCAGAGCCTGCTTTGACTTTCTGCTCTGGAGATTCAACTCAGAAAAGCCGAAAAACACTTTGGCCGAAAGGTGTACTGATTAGCACCATCTCCTGGCCAGTCTGGAAATTATATGGACAAAAACTGTTCTCCAAGCTTTCTGTATCCAACTCCTGGGAGAAAAACTGTGCCCCACTAGTGAGTCCCTGGCTCAATTTTCAAAACTTAAGCTAGACAATTTTAAAGACTAAGAATGAATTGAACCAAATAGCAAAGAACAGCTATGAAAAAGAAATAGGTGAGAGAGAAATTAGCCATCAGAGTAAATTCACCAACATATTCAGATGCCTAGACATCAGCAAAAATCTGCAAGCCATATTAAAAAACAGGAAAAGATGACTCAGCCAAAAGAGCTAACCAAATATCCTGGAGAGATGCAGGATTAATACAATTAATCAGTGATAATCACACAACTCTCCTAAATCACCTCAAAGAATTTAAAGAAAATATGACTAAATAAATAAAGGATATTAATAATACAGTGGGAGAGTACAAAGAACAATTTGAAAGCCAGAAAGAAGACATTATGGGAATGAAAGACATGATGGATGAGATTAAAAACACATTACAGGTACATAAGAGCAGATATGAATTGCTTGAAGACAGAATTAGTGATATTGAAGACAGACATCTGAGCTGGAAAAGATAAACAGAAAGTGAAGAGAATGGAAAAAAATGGAACAGAGTCTCAGGGAATTGAATGACAATTTGAAATGCACAAATATTCATATTACTTGTGCCCCAGAAGGAGAAGAGAATGAAAAAGGGCAGGAAGAATATTTGAGGAAATAATGACCGAAAACTTCCTAAGACTTATGAAAGTCATAAATATCAATATCCAAGAAAGACAACATACACCAAACAGAATAAATCTGAATAAACCTGCCTCAAGACACCTACTATTCAGAATGACAGACATCAGAGATAAAGAGACCATATTCAAAGCAGCAAGAGAAAAACAAAGCATCACGTGAAATTGAAACTTGATAAGATTAAGTGCCAACCTCTCATCAGAAACCATGGAGGGGAGAAGAAAGTGGTGTTATATATTTAAAGTAGTGAAAGAGAAAAACTGCCAGCCAAGAATTCTGTTTCTGGCAAGCCTGTCCTTCAAAAAATGAGGGTGAGTTCAAAGTCTTCACAGAGAAACAAAAACTAATAGAATATATTACCAAAAGACCAGGTTTGCAAGAGATACTAAAGGAGGTGCTGCAACCTGAAAGAAATAAACAAGGACAAGAGATTTGCAGAAGACTTTAGGAATGAAGTTTATTAGGAAGAGTAAACTAAAGGATAAGAAGACAGCCTGTGGAATGATTTGACAACAGAGTGCTGAAGAACAAAATGGATCAAATAAGTAATGCTTTTACAATAATAACACTGAATTTTAATGGATTGAACTCCCCAATCAAAAGACATAAAGTGATAAAATGGATTAAAAAAAATATGAGCCCTCCATATGTTGTCTGCAAGAGACCCACCTCAGATGTAAGGACACAACCAGGTTAAAAGTGAACGGTTGGAAAAAAAGTATTCCATACAAATAGTAACTAAAAAAGAGCTGGAGTAGACCAGATAAATGTAAAATAGCAACAGTATAGTATATGAACAATAATTCCTCACTGCAACTGGCAAACTGTTCCTATGGTCAGTATTCTGTAATTTTTTTCATACAAAATAAACTCTTATTTTTAACTGAGGAGGGCTGGAGAATAGATATATTTTTAGATACTTCATTTTTCTTTAACCCATTCTTATTCATACTCTTTAACTAAAATAATCTATCTAGATCAATAATGATTTAGCATGACTTCTGTTGAACAAGATTTTGTGTTTTTCTGCCTCACTCATAAAATTATGAGTTGGCAAATTGCTATCTTCTGTAATTCATTCCAATAAGATGTGGAGAATTCACAAATAGGAATTCAATTATCAAGAAAGAATTACGGCCTAAATGGAAATAAAATAACTCAACCAATAATTTATTTCATTCTTAGCAGTTATGTCCAATAATTAGAGTTGTAATATAAAAATTAGAATTATGTTATAATTAATTTCTATATTTGAATTATATCTATAAATGTTTGTTGCTATGCTATCAATTTTTTATAATTGATTATATTAAATTTAACCTGCCCTTTCACTCTCATTTAAAATTTGTAATTTCTTTCAATCTAAAAAAATAAATCTTAATAAAAATCAAAAACCCCTGAATAACCATATAATTGTTATAGAAATTAATCACCAGTTTACATTTACCCCAGAAAGAAAACACTACAAGTAAATTGTTTCTGGTAACTTCTCCATATTTTCACAGGTTATACTATTATTATATGACTTCACTGAGAAAATAGAAAAAAAGAAAGAATACCGTATTAGTCAGCCAAAGGGGTGCTAATGTGAAATACCAAAAATTGGT